>JBAKBP010007607.1:0-98235 GCA_037953745.1 Lithodes maja
CTGCAGTTTCTCATCAGAATCCGCCACCAATGCTGTGTCATCAGCGAACAGCAACTGATTCAACTCCCAATCTCTACCATTCTTTCCTACTAAACCCAATCCTCTTCCCATAGTTCTCCTTTTCACCTCCCTCACCACACCATCCATAAACATATTAAACAGCCATGGTGACATTACACAACCCTGTCGCAAACCTACCTTTACCTCAAACCATTCACTCAACTCACCATTTCCTACTCTCACACATGCTCTGCTCCCTTCATAAAAACTCTTAACTGCTTCTAACAAATTTCCTCCTATTTCATAAATCCTTAACACCTTCCACATTGCTTCACGGTCCACACGATCATACGCTTTTTCCAAGTCCATAAAAGCCCAAAATATCTCCTTATGCTTCTCTAAATACTTCTCGCATAACTGTCTTACTGCAAACATCTGATCCACGCACCCTCTTCCCCTCCTAAAACCGCACTGTTCTTCTCCTATTGCAACTTCCGTACACTTTATTATCCTCTCTATCAACACCCTGCCATACAGCTTTCCAACCACTGACAATAAACTAATACCTCTATAACTTGAACACTCCTGCCGATCTCCCTTCCCCTTGTACAACGGCACAATACATGCACTCTTCCAGTCTATTGGTACCATTGACACAGCAAAGCACACATTGAAAAGTCTCACCAACCAATCTATTATCACATCTCCACCCTTCTTTATACACTCCACAGCAATACCATCCAAACCTTCTGCTTTTCCCGCTCTCATTTGTTTCACTGCTTCTTTCACCTCATTTTCCTCAATCCTTTCATTCATTCCCTGCCACCTGGGTGGCCTGGGTAACCTATCTCCATCCACCTCTGCTTCAATCACTGCTTCTCTTCCATCTCTTGTATTTAACAAAGATTCAAAATACTCGGCATATCTTTTCCTCACTTCAACTGGTTCCACTAGTAATTCTCCATTTTCATCTTTCACTGACTCTTCCCTCTTTTGTCCTCCTTTCCTTACTTTATTTACCTCCTTCCAGAACATCTTCTTTCGTTCTTCAAAATTCTCACTCAGCCTTTGGCCCCACCTTTCGTTTGCATCTTTTTTCGCTTCTCTAATAAAAATCAGATAAAATTAGTAGCGTTAAAAAAAACACCCACTTTTAAAAAGAGAAAAATTCTAGCTTCAAAACGAGGTGGTGCTATTTTGAGCGCCTTAATCCCTCTTGCATTAAGTGTGATTACTGGTTTGATGCGTTAATAAGTATGAAATAATTCTGTTTAATACCTAGAACCTTGGCAAAAAAATATATTGTTGATAAAATAGAAACCCCCACCTCAATAGAGAATGAAGGTAAAGTACAAAGTATAAAGAAAATTTAACGTAAAGTAAAGAGATCTTGTATACACGAGTCTGATAGGAGCGATTATAAAGATTTTAGTGAAAGTGCCGCATTAAGAAACATGCCGTTGGATAATCTTATTAATGCTCGCGCAAGCCCCGCCCTTAGACAGCAAATACAAGCCTTGGCTTATATTTTAAGCACCAAACCAGGGATACGCTGGGATAAGGATGGTAATTTAACCGCTCCATATAAGGGGGAAAATATTATTGAGATACTTATAACTTTGCTAAATACAAAGGGAAAGTTTAAGTTTAAGCAAGAAAATCTAGTTAATTTTTTATTTAACACAGGGGTCGGTGGCCTCCCTGAAATCCTAGCGCAGCAATACTACATTAAAAAAAGGATAGGCAGGGGGGGGGGGGGGGAATATGTGGATTTCTTATTAAAATATATACTACAGTATACCTAATTTGGAAGGGGTTAATAATGATTGCATCATGTTATACCAGGTATTAACATGTTTTGGCGAGTACTTGTTAAAACATGTTGATGGAAGGTATCGATTACATCCGGTGTGGAGGGGTTGGCATGATTGCGTCACGTTGTGCGGGGTATCATATTACAAAAAAAAAATAGCAGTGTCGGAATATTCTGCGAAAAACAAAAAAAAGGACACTAAACTCTATTAAAAGAGCGTGTATAGGTGAAATCTCCCGTGAAAATGCGATATGGTGGGCGGAGCATGGATGAATTGCGCGGTATAAGATGATAAGGTGAAAGCAGGAAAACATTATAACTCCCACGTCTCTACTACACGAGCGAGATGGCGAACTATCCACTTATTTTTAGAGAGGAGGTATTAGTGGATGAGGATTTCAAGTCGTCAGATTCATGCATCGCGTACGCTGTCAATGCTATTGGATGTGACTCTTTTGGAATTGCTAGGGAATTAGCTCTAGCATATCCTTATGCTGACATCTACAAAGAACGACGCCGACTATTTGGTCTGGCGCGGGCGGTGCGTTATGTTAGAAAAGCACCCGGGGACGTTATTATACGCAACCCCTCTTCTGAAAGCCAGAATGAAAATCCCAAACTCGTCGCGCTAATCACTCAATCGGTATCGGTATCCCTGTGGAGGAGAATCAGCTAGCTCAATACTACATGACTAACTCCAATGACATTAATTTCACTGAGGGGTTAAAAAGGGACACGACTGAAAATCGAGTTGCAAACTTTCAAGAATGTGTGAACAGACTCGGGGCTTGTGGATAATCCCATGATTAAACGGGTTGTATTCCCGGGTGGGGTTGGACGTGGTGGTCGTGATGATGATATGTGGAGCAAGTACTATCTGCCAATCCTGCACGATCTGGCACTACGACTGAAGCCTTTGAATATTGAAGTTATAAAATTAATCTCATCTTCAGAGAAATGGGAATGTGGATCGGATAAAGTTATGAAAAATGAGGATGGTGAAGAAGCGAGTAGGGGATATAACAACAAACCTAGGGGGATAACAGTGAGATGCCAGTGAAGAAGACGTTTGTGATGAATATTTGAATATGCGGACCTCCATTATTAATATGGTATGTTGGAAAATTTGGTAGTAATACTCTTGTAAAAAAAATATATATATATATATATATATATATATATATATATATATATATATTAGTAGGGCAATGAGAAGAAATACGTTGTGAAACATCATGATTTATTCTAATTTTCGGCGACGTCACGCAGCCATCCTCAGGAAAGGGTTACCAACAGATCCTAAAAATTGAGTATAACTCTGTATATATTGCTAAAACAGGATCACTAAAATGTAATGCATTGTTGAACACGTGGCAATTTGCCTATCTAAAAAACAATTAAACAACTTAATTTTGGCCAACTAGGCAAGGTTTACATAATTATAAAGTAAATCTACGGCTAGACACCATCAAATTCAATATAGCTAAATCTCAATGCAACAAAAGAAATCAAAACGCATAAGATATCAAATTTATGTTATCATTTCTTTTTCAATTCAAATATTATTCTGAACTGTAAAGGCTAAAATCTATTAAACAAAATTTAACCTACCGCTAAACAGCGTCCAAAGTATTACGCTAATATCCAACCATGTGAGGACAAGACTTAGCAAAAGCAATCATAATAAATGAGAATATTAAAATGAAGGACTTTACAAAACATTTCAAATTAAAAGCAAATCATAGTAATCCTAATCACATCGAACCGCAACATAAAGCAAAAAAGTACATTTGAATGACTTTACTCTAAGAATCAAAAGATAAGTGTTGAAAATTCACATAAAGGAAAATTGTCACAAACAAATCGGAACTCACCATGATACCACCAGTCTCCAATGAAAGACGATGAGGGACTGATTAACTGAACACATTTGAACTCTATATGTAAACTCAATATATGGTGAAAATTAAACGAAATAAAATGAAAAACCAAACTACATTAACACCCAAAAAGCAACCCATTGTACCTAATAATGAACCTTCAACTATTATTGACAAGATTGATTTCTGGTTTGTGCTTATTTATCAGCATTTTTTTTGCCTATTAACCCGGGAACTGGGGGTAGACTCTTAAGAGTTCCCCCGGCGGACTGCGGGAAGACTCTTAAGAGTCAGAGAAAACAAAAATCAACTTTTGACATCGAAAACAAAACATTTTTTTATTTTTATTTTTTTAATTTTTTATTTTGTTTTGGCCCCTGGGCCATGCAAACTCTCAGTCCTCTACCTCCCCTCCTTCCCCACTGTCCTCCTCTCCTTCAGTTATCACCTATTTTCCCTGTTATTCCCTTATTCTGAGGTATATTTTCGTGCTAACATTAGAAAGCCGGTTGCAGGGTGTGGTCATCACTGATAGAAAGCGAGTGCAAGAGAGAGAGAGAGAGAGTATTGATCGACTGTGTCTCAGTGGCCTTGGGGGAAATTGGCGGGAAAGCAGCTTGCCTCACCCATACATTATACAACTCGCGGGCTATATCTCCGATTTTTACCATCCAAACACTGTTTTCACTCGTTTTATTGTTGTTTCAGGTTAATACCTTTATAATCAACCCATAATAGGCGCATATGGATAAGTATTAATGCTATTAATGGTGCAATGAATATTTTAGTGACGGAAACACCTCAAATACATGCGCACAGGGAGAGGTGTCTAATTACCCCCATGCGCACTTGTTAGGTTAAAGCCTCATACGTGCTTCTAAACCTGCCGATGATTTCAAAATCCCTCTCTGAAAAAGGGTGATCTTCATTACGGGAGTGTTCCCTTACTGCAGAAAAAGACACTCCTCAAAAATATTCCAGACCTGAAGCTGTTCGCCAAATGCTCATATATTCTCATTTTGAATGATCTACTCGAACATCCAATGTACCCAGCCTGACAACTGGGACAAGTGAATTTATACACGATATTTGAGCATAAAGAGTCTGGCACCCGATCTTTGAAGTTGAAGAAGGTTCCTATCCTGAAATCATTGGTGAAAACAATTCTAAAATTTATTGCAGGAAAACTTTCCCGGAGTACGTTACTAAGTAACTTGCGAAAATCATAGCTCACTCTCCCATAGAAAGGCATTTTGACATACTTAACATGTTTAGGCACATCGTAAGTTACCGATCTGCTGTGTAACACTTTATTATACATAAATTGTTTTAGCACTCTGTTAAACAAATCCATCCTATAATTATTTTTCAAAAAATACTCTCTTAGTTTGCAAAATTCTTCATGAAGTGTGAAATAGTTAGAACAAATCCCGTAGGCTCTCTGAAGAAGTGTTTTGATGGAATTAAGTTTATATATTTCAGGGCAATAACTAAACCAACTTAAACCCAAGCCAGTGAAAGTGGGCTTTCTATAAACTCCAGTGGTTAACCGATTACATGATTTAGTGATTAAAACATCCACAAATGCTAAAGTATTATTATCCTCGTTTTCACAGGTAAATCTTTTGTTTTTATGCTGCTTGTTCATGTAACTGAAAAATCTATCATTATCATCCTTATTTTTTAATATTGATGATAATGATAGATGCAAATGATGTGGCAAAGGGCACATCATCTACACTGACAACTGGTATACTTCTCCTGCTCTCTGCCAGTTTCTTCATGACAACCAAACGGGGTCATGTGGGACTGTCAAAAAGACAAGAAAGTTTATGCCCAAGTTCACAGGTGATGTCATTCCTCTGTCAGATGCCTCCTCCAGTGACACACCTTCTGACGATGAACTGGCCCAGGAACACTGCGAGAGGCATGTCCGAAGAAGGCGACGAAGGGGGCAGAAGTACAAGCAACTGGAAAAGTCCGGGAAAGTGGTAGCCCTAAAGTGGAAGGACAAAAGAGACGTTCACCTGCTTTCCACAGTCCACACAGGTGCCGAGGTGGACTCTGGTAAAATCTACTACCGAACCAAGAAGACCATCTATAAGCCCGACTTGGTAGTGGACTACACCAAGAACATGCGCCTGGTGGACAAGTCTGACTGTCAACTGTCAGGCGTTGAGTGTCTGAGGAAGACTGTGAAGTGGTATCACAAGCTCTTCCTCCACCTAGTTGACATCACGATGCTCAACGCCTACAACTTGTGGTTGGTGAAGAGAGAGATGGCCCCAAACCAGAAAATAAAATTCCGGGAGTTTGTGTACAACGTTGCATAATATCAACTCCTGGAGAAGTATGGCACCCCCACTCACAGACGTACGACATGGCGTGGGGATCACGTCCCTGACCGCATCCAGCTGGGGGTGGAAAGACACTACCCAACCAACACCGAGCTGGTTGGCACTCGTCACAGGCAGGTGCAGTGCCACATCTGCAGCACCAGTGTCAGGAAACCCCACGTACCCAAAAGAGTCACCTCAATGTGCGCCGAATGCAAAGTTGCACTCTGCTTGGGTGACTGCTTCAGGGACTACCACATGTACAAAAACTACTGAGTGCCGCCCCCTGCTCTGCCCTGCCCTGGACTCGCCCCCTGCCATGCCCTGCCCTGGACTCGCGCCCTACCTTACCTGACCTGACCAAATTGATCACGCTACCTCATAATGTTAAGATGTCCCTGTGATGTGGCTTTTTACATTATATAATTGTATCTTTCATTATTTAGTTTATAAGTTTCAAAGATTTCCATGTAATATGCCTTTTTTTTTAGTATATCAATATATATGTTTGTTATAGCCAAAGTAATGTGTATATATTTTCTTACCTCAAATGAATTGTACAAAAATAATTATGTTTCAATAAATCCTGTCAAACCTACTAAGATAATAAAAAAAAAAAAAAATAAACAAAAAAATACAAGGTCATGTCATTGTATTCTTACAATATGATATATTCTATGAATATTTCATATTGTTTGAATACAATGGCATGATCTTGTAAAAATGTGTTTTATCAATATTTATCTAAACATTACAAAACCTTCCCTCTTGGATTCTATCCCACTACCCTACCACACTTTGAGTTTTCCAGTCCGCGACCTTACCAACCATGCCACAGGAGCTCATACCAAATGTCACTCAAAACTTTGTGTCTACGATCGAAATGATAATATAAAAAAAAAAAAATGAATTATCCCACCAATTTACGTTTGTAAATTGATGGGATTATCAATTATATCATGCAAAGGTTTATAAAAGTTTGTCTCTGTCAAAAATTAGTAATTATATAACTTTATTTTGTCAAAAATTGCCCAAACACTCAGCAAAATTGCCCCTCTCAGTGTGACTCCAGTCATTATCACACGGTCAAGCGGTCACGGGGTGACCCTTCACTCTCCCTCCAGCCACAGCAGCTTTGTCTGGGAACAAAATTTGTATAAATACAATAATGCATAAAATACTCTTCACAAATACATTTGTATTGTATAATATTGTAAATAATAATTAATAATAACTGTGTGGGTGTCGAAAATTGCTCAACCATCTTTCTTATATCTCGCCTACGCCCTTACTCGCGTATATTGGATTATACATAGTCATGACTGTCATACAAAAACTTGCAGTAGGTCTCGAATATACATTTAGATTGCATATTACTTGCAAATAAATAAATATAAGTTTTCTGGTGGAAATCTACCCATTCGCAAGTGTCAGGCGACACCAGTCTATATTTAGCTCTCTATCAAAAAAGGTTATCTGCCTATGTTTACTGACCACCCTCGTTCCTGGTATATAATATAGTACTTTATTTACAGCCAATGGCCTACATATTTCTGTGGTACTTCACATGTGTCTAAAATGCAATGTCTGCTTGCATAAAAATGCAATTCTGAAAGCCATTTATACGTACGACATACGCATGTCTTACTTGCTCTCTCTCTCTCCATTCTTGACTCATGTTATTGTAGACCTCTGGGTGGCAACGAACCCCAGACACCTGCTAGACATAAGGTTCAAAATCCCAAGACATCCATACGCCTCGGGCGCCTCCACAATTATCACACAGCTGCATATCTTTCTTGATAGAGTCTCCCTGCCTTCCCTCTCTCCACGACTCACTCCCTGCCTCCCTCCCTCCCACCCACTCACCCTGACCCCCCCTTTTTTTAAACTCCAGACAGGTTGCTCAGTCTGTCACACTTACACCGCTAAAAAGAGAATGAGACAAAGGGAAGTATTCGGTAAACATTTCAAGCACGCGATAGACAATCTGCAAAAAAAATCTGTACACCCTTGATGTGGCGAATGTGAAAGGTGAATTCTTGTAGCAATAGGCTTTAGATGGTGAGGTGTTGGTTCTTATCTGAACATTTATTAAAAAACTTAAGTGGATGGTTGTCAGTATACTGTACTGTGATTGGGCCAGGGGCAGATTGAACATAAACTCCAAAGTATTGAAGGGACAAAATCAAAGCCAAAAGGTCCTTCTCTATAACTGAATAATTGCGTTGGGCGGAGTTTAATTTCTTACTAAAAATAACAATGCCTTTGAGTCATATGCCTGGAGCAACTCCGCTACGACCCCTGTATTACTGGCATCTAAAACAAGATAAAATAATTTATCAAAATCAGGGGTATGGAGAACAGGATAAGTAGACAAAATATTCTTAGTTGCATTAAAGGACTTTTCACAATCTGGAGACCATATAAATTTAGTGTCAAAGGGGTAGTTAGCTTTGAGAAATTAACTATGAACAGCCGGTAGTATCCAATCATGCCCAGATACCTCTGAATCTCTTTCTTACTACTAGGGAAAGGGAAGTCCAGAATAGCATCTACCTTAGCAGTGGGAGGTAGAACCATGACCCTGACCCACTCTATACCCAAGATACTGTATGGTATGCTTAACAAAGTCGCATTTGGTTAAGTTGATAACCATGTCGACTAGCTACAGCAAGGTGAGAAAACAACAAAGCTATCTGTTGGAGATGTAAACCACTCATCCAGGTATGCCCTTAGTCAGTTGGTTCTTCAAATGCTGGAATGTGGCTGGTGCATCTTTCATTCCATGGACTTGGTTGTTTGCTATAAAACAAGATATCTCTGTCGCCCTAGGGGTGAGAGGGACTTGCCAATAACCTTTCATTAGGTTTATTTTGCTGATAAAACTTGCTGTGCCAAATCTGATCTAAACAGTACTCTATTTTTGGTATTGGGTATGTGTCAGTCTTTGTTACCGAGTTGACTTGCCTATAATCTATACAAAAACAATACTTCCCACCTGGCTTTAAAACAAGGGTGACCAGGCTACTCCATTGACTCATGGCTCTAGTTCTACTTGCAAAATACTGCGACGTTGAGGGGAGACACGGTAGGGAGATAAATTTATTGGGGCAGTACCTCCAACATCCACATCATGAGCAGGCAGTGAAGTGAGATCGGAAACATCCTGGAACTCACATGGAGTCTGTGAAAGAACTTTGATTAGTTACTAGCGTTATCAGGGGGAAGGCGACACAAGTGATTAGGCAACTTCTTCCAGGCAACAGAATTATCCCCAAAAGTACTTATATTACCTAGGGTTAGGAGACTGAAGACATCTTCAATCTCGGGATCAAGACTGCCATATTCAGGACCCGGGACAGTCTGGTGTGAGCCAGATGAACACTCCTCATTGCCCAAAGCAGAGTGCCCAAAGTTACCCACATTAATTACAGCAACTAAGGGAGAGTCAGGAGGAGAAGTCAGGGGCCCGATGATAAGGCTTCAGCGCACCCCTAGTTCAATCTCCTCCAGACTCCTTACATAATTCTAACTCTTGATGGACATCCCACATGCCATCATTGACAGTCATATGCAGGGGTCTCCATCTCCACCAAAAGACATCATTCAAATCACAATAATTGCCAATTTCATTCACATTATTTTCCTCATTCAAACCACTGGCAAAGAAATCATTACATACATCACGCTGCATGTCTACCAGGCCACTAGAACAGTTTAGAGGAAAGATATGGCCTTTAAGATCATCCATGAACAAATCAGGAGGGTTACTTTCAAGACTAGGATCAGTTGGAGCACCATCCAAGTCTTCCATAACATCCATCTCATCCTCACACTCAATTGAAGTGCCAGAGGTCAAATCCACATTATCAAGTTCGATTGAAACATCATTATGCTCGGTTGGAGCATCATTCCCCACCTCCCCTTTCATCTCTTCCTCACTCCCAGTTGAAGTTACAGAGGAAGGAGTATGGGGAGGTATATTGTGCTCAGAGGGAGCTGTCGTGGACCTGGTGACTGCACATGCTGAGAAAGCCAAAAGGATATCCTTATTGAGCACATCAGTCAGTGGCTCATCAACAGGGACGACTGACAGGACCGGGTCAGGTTTTATCCGATCCCCCGCAAAATCGTCTCCCAAAAGGAGACTCACACCAGGCACAGGCAGTTCCTCTGCCAGGCCTAAACAGGCTTTACCCTTGAACAATTCGCATTCTAGTTCCACCTGAGCTAGGGAAACAAAAAATGTTCCACCAGCACTCTTCACCACAACATGGTCATCAGTTAAACTTAAACCAAGGTTAGGATTCAACAATGGTGTGCGTGAGGTGCCTGTATCACACAGAATTCTTACCTCATGCACACAACCATTCAACTTTACTGAACCAGATGAAATAAATGGGCGGTAACTGTCAGGAAAATAAACAGTGGGTGGAAAGCTTACTACTGGTTTGGCTATAGGACATTGCATCACACACGCCACCACACCATTCTCACTGTTACTATGAGGTTCATTCATATCCCCTCGAGAATCAGACAACGCTGCCACTTCTCTTTGTCTTTCATCTCTCTCTTTGGTCCAACATTGATTGGCCAAGTGGCCAATTTTGCCACAATAAGTACATACTTTCTGAGAGGCAATGCTTCTGTTACTATTATCACCTTGATTCCCTTTACCATGGGTCTGAGTAGGAGTCCTGACTCGGGGAGCATCCTGAGGGTTAGAGAGTAAGACGGCACAACAGGCTTGGGAGAGTGAGCGGATTTACTTGCAACATGATTCCTATTTTGATTATATTCATTAAAGTGATTGCCATTAATATCATCATAAGGCCATAATACCACGGGACTTATTAATCAGAACATAATCATCAGCCATGGCAGCTGTGGCTGTGAGACTGTCTACTTTCTTACATCTCAAATGATAAGCCACCTGTGGTTCAATTTTCCACAAGAAGTTTTCCAGCAAAACCAGGTTCTTAACCCGGTAAGCGCGAGCTATGTGTAGTGAACACCACACTTCTGGGCGGCAATATTAGGCTCCATTCCTGCCTATAATCGTCATTTTACGATAAATATCAGTATTACTTATTCATATGTGCCTATTTTACCTTCACTATGAAGATAATAACCTGTAACAACAATAAAACAAGTGGGAATAATGTTTGTATGGTCAAAATCGCGAATAAACATGGAGCGGCCCATTCATGAATTGTGGAGCTAAGTGAGGCAACCCCTCCCTTCGCAAGGCCTCAAGCTTGACTGACTCATTCACCCCACCATCTACCTCTGCCAACACACTCGCTAGGCACATAAGCACACTCTCCAACCAGTTTGCTAATGTTAGCACAAAAATATACCAACAAATTAGGGAATAAAAGGGAAAATAGGCGATAATTGAAGGGGGAAAGGAGTACAAAGGAGTACAAAGGAAATCAAGCAACAACATATCTAGTGCCCCTTCTAGGCTGCTTGTCCTCCAAAACACTGAGGATCAAGTGTCCAAACAGTGGTTTAGAGTGGGAAAGGGAACATTGGATAGGGAACTAATGTCCGTGGCAGGATTAGGAAGTTAGTAGGGGGCAGATGGGTTAGTAACTGAGGGGATTGAAGAAGAAATTCTTAGATTAGTGTAAGTTAAAAGATTTACCAATCATTTTGCAACCGTTACCCCGCGTGTAATTAGATTGGTCGATAGTGAAGTACTTACTACAGTTCATATTGTCGATGCCTTTGATGATTTTGAACACTTGAATTAAGTCACCTCTTAATCTGCGCTGGGTTAAAGGAAATAGATATAATTCTCTAAGACGCTCGTCGTATGGTTTGTTCTTTAGGCTAGGTATAATTTTGGTAACTTTACGTTGAACTCGTTCTAGCTTGTTTATATCTTGTTGGTAATAAGGGCATCAGGATTGAACGCAGTATTCCAGAAGAGGGCGGACTAAGGAATTGTAAAGGGTTAGGATAACATCTTTGGATTTATGCTCAAATGACCTGCCTATAAAGCCAATTATTTTGTTTGCCTTCTTAACAACTTCTGAACATTGTTGACTCGGTTTTAGGTTACTCGATATTGTTACTCCCAGATCGGTTTCTCTGTTTACATTCTTAAGCTGAGTGCCATTCATCGAATAGTTTGCTTTCTCATTTAGGTATCCGATATGTAGTACTTTACATTTATCCGCATTGAAACTCATTTGCCAAATTTGGGCCCAACATGACAATTTATCTAGATTGTGTTGCATATTGTCAACTTGTTCTTTTGAGAGTACGCTATTTGCAATTTTTGTATCGTCAACATATTTTGAGATTGTACAGGTGAGACCCTCATCTATGTCATTGATGTAAATTAGAAAGATAATTGGTCCTAGTACCGATCCCTGGGGTACCCCTCTACTTACATTGGTCCATTTAGATGCCTTACCGTTTATGACTACTCTTTGCTTTCTGTCGCTGAGCCAATTTTCTATCCATTTCAACACACCTTCTTGTATTCCATGCGCTTTTAGTTTTAGCAGTAAACGTTTGTGGGGAACTTTGTCAAAGGCCTTTTGAAAATCAAGGTATATAATATCTACAGCTTTACTCTCATCGTAGAGGTTGAGGATATCGTGGAAGAAGTCTAAGAGGTTTGTTAAATAGGAACGTTTTTTACGAAAGCCGTGTTGAGTATCTTTAAGTATGTTATTTTCCTCTAAGTGATTTACGAGTCTGTCTCTTATGACCGTTTCTAGCATTTTACATACAACTGAGGTTAAGCTAATTGGACGATAGTTACTGGGTAGGGATTTGCTGCCTTTTTTGAATATCGGTGTTACGTTGGCTAGCTTCCTCTGATCAGGCATCGTTCCCGACTGCAAGGATTTATTGAATAGTAATGTCAGTGGTTTGGAGAGCTCATCCTTAGCTTCCTTTGGAACTCTAGGCGAGATTGTATCAGGTCTAGGCGTTTTATTTACCTTGAGTTTATCTAAACAATTCAATACTTCTCTCTCTGTAACGGTGACATTGCTTAGAACATCTGAATTATCAATCTGAATCGGCGATGGTGTAGGGATATCACTGAGGTCTTCCGTTGTAAAAACTGATGCAAAGAAGGTATTGAGGGCATTACTCATTTGTACTTCGTCTTTGGTGTATTCTCCATTTTCATCGACTAACGGTCCAACAGTAGAATTAACTACTTTTTTCTTTTCTGATATAATTATAGAATTCTTTCGGGTTTGTTTTACTTTGATTCGCAATTTGTCTCTCTAGGGTCTTTTTACTTTGCTTAATTAACTTTTTGGCTTTGCGTCGTAGCTCTACAAATTTCACCCGTTCTTCGTCATTTTGTGAGGATTTTAATCTATCATTAGCAAATTTTTTAGCGAGCAGACAGTTTGAAATATCTTTATTCCACCATTTGGGCTTATTATTATGGCCTGAACGCTGTATTTTCGATGGTATGCAGTCTTGCACTGCTTTTAGGTAAGTGGTTTCGAATAACTTCCAAGATGTATTAATTTTATGTTGTTATTGTTAATTAAAAAGCTCCAGTCAGTTTCTTTAAACATAGCTCCAAGTTTATGAGAGTTTGCTTTCTTGAAATTAGGGACTTTTTCGATGCTACTATTTGGTTCGTTACTAGTAAACTTTAAAGTAAAAGTTATCGTACGATGGTCGCTGTTACTGAATTCATGACCAACATTCAAATTCTCTATTAATTCTTCTTTTGTTGCAAGTACAATATCAAGAATGTTATTACCACGGGTCGGCGTTCGAACAAATTGATAAAGCAAACTCTCTTGCAAGTTCGTATACAAGTCATGTCCGGAGTGTGAAGTAAGAGTATCGCCCCACTTGGTCACAGGTAAATTAAAGTCGATAAAAAGTACGGTATCTTGTGAGTTACTTACATCTGCAATTTGTTCGTAAATTTCTTGGTCAGTTTGCACTGATTGAGCTGGAGGTCTGTATATTAACGCAAGTATTATTTTTATACCTTTATTATTCTTTATTAGCACAAAAGATGTGTCGACGTTCACAATTTGAGGTTTTGACAAGAGGGTAGGGTTAAGACTTTCTTTGATATAAAGTAAAACGCCACCTCCATTTCTATTTATTCGGCTTTTCTCAAACATTACATAACCGGGAAGTGAATATTCTGCTAAAAAGTCTCTATCTTCTGTATTGAGCCAAGATTCTGTTATGCCAATCACATCATAATTTTCTGTAAACACTAGCTCCTGTAAATCTGAAAATTTATTGCGTATGCTACGAGCATTTGCATAGAAAACCTTTAAATTTGTTATTTTAGAACTCACAGAATTCTCTTTAACTCCCCCAGACATATATATATATATATATATATATATATATATTTTTTTTTTTTTTTTTTTCTATATTCCAACTGACTTCCTCTCGGGCATAGGCTGAGAGCCTTAACATTCACCGCTTTACAATGAACAGTGAAGCCCGTGAGGTCTTGTTCCAGTCTAGGGAGTGAGACATGTGAAGCACGTAGAGCACGTAGAGCACCTGCCATCTTGCCTTCACATGAGGCACGGTGCTCACTCATGGCCCGAAACGACCCCATCTCTCAAGCCACCTCGTTCCCGTGCTTCACTGTCTCACCCTCTACACTCAGACTCTCACACTTACACACACACAACGCCACCTGTTGAGCAGATAACTCACCAGGCATTGCACCCCTATAGCATATTTTGAATATGGGAATATTCATACAGTGCTATTTAATCAGGGAACAATGAGGGTATTTTATTGACGTTTCGGTGGGCTTGTGGTAATGCACTGATACTAGGTACAGCACAAATTCCATCCCAATAATATCTTCCCATTGATACATCGGGAATTGAACCCGGGACCCTTGGATTACCAGGCCAGTGACAAGACCACTCCACCACACCTCCCCTATGACGCGATCGCGTCACATGGACTAGTGAACCAAAAACTCATATGACGCGATCGCGTCATATGGACTTATCTCCATACCTCTATAACTCCTTCAGACATATTATGTTCCAATAAGTCCGAGGAGGCGGGAGCCCCGGGATCATTGCCACTGCCTCGCACTACACTCACAACAACACTGCGGCCGTTAGAATTATCGGAGGAGGCTGAGGTTGCCACCAACGGTTTTATCGTAAGCTAACTTATCGGACTTACTGAGCTCATATGACGCAAAATCGCGTCATTAACTTATTGGAGAGGCATGGAGATAAGTCCATATGACGCGATCGCGTCATATGAGTTTTTGGTTATAAGTTCCATATGACGCGATCGCGTCACATATGTCGCAAGGAGATAATAAGTTATATGACGCACTAGCGTCATATGGAGCTCAGTAAGTCCGATAAGTTACCTTACGATAAAACCGTTGGTGGCAACCTCATCCACCTCCGATAATTCTAACGGCCGCAGTGTTGTTGTGAGTGTAGTGCGGGGCAGTGGCAATGATCTCGGGGCTCCCGCCTCCTCGGACTTATTGGAAGAAAATATGTCTGAAGTAGTTAATAATATTTTTGGTTCAAAGGAGGGGATTTGGAGAAGTGATATGAAGTATAGAGGAAAAAAAAAAAAAATGTTTTAGTGATACTGGGGCCCTTTAATTTTTTTTTTTTTTTTTAGGCCTTCCCTCTTAAGAGCTTTGCCGCCGTCGCCCAGTAAAACATCTTAACCCTTTGGCGCACCTATAGTTTCCAATCAAAGTTTTTCCCACTCCCAAAGTATATCTCAGTTCACTCAGAGCCAGTTTTGTGCCCGGCGATAATTTGTTTCTGTGACGTTTTTATCCACCAAAAAATCCTTGTATTTGGATTAATGAGGTACCATCGGCTTCGTTATTGATTGAACTTGAAGATAAGCGAATAAAAACTTAGAATAAATACAAAACAACCACATTGGGGCACTCCGAAATAAGAATTGTAAAAAAAAAAGTAAATACCTTATCTCCAACTCGCGCTAGCTCAAAATTTTGCCCGCACCATTTTTGATTTGCATACATATATGGAAACGGAATTTAATGAGGATTCCACTGGTAACTTCAGAATTACTATAAACCAAATAGTTACTGAGATACACGAATAAACGTGAAAGTATCGAAACACAGACTGTGCTGTACTCTGCTCCCTTCCCAGCCAGCCGTGAGTAAACGGTTAAACTGAGGGGTTGCCAATTGTACCCATTGAACTAGATGTAATACTTAATATCTGTGCCAAATATGACGCGCATCAGACGAAAACTTAATTTTTGGCGAATATTTTTAAGTTTAATGACTCTTAACGAGTCATCGTGCGCCTAGGGAAAAAATACCTAATGACTCTGAACGAGTCATCGTGCGCCAAAGGGTTAAGAGCTTTCTCGCTGTTTCCGGGTTAAGACCCTCAAAATCAGAGACCGATTTACTATTTAGCCAATTAACCCGGGAACGACGAAGGTCCTTAATTGAGTCTGTAGTGAGATTTTTTTTTTCACATAGGAAAAAAAAAAAGAAAAAAAAAACTCACTACAGACTCAATTGAGGACCTTCGCCATTCCCGGGTTAATCAAGGATTTAGTCATAGTCCTTGAGAACACAGCATGAGTCTCTTCAGGGTTCTTATGAACTTTACATAAGGTTTGCCTATAGGCAACTGATATGCCTTAACCCCTCGAGTACCAGCGACGAATGTTATGCGTCACCTATATATGTAATGCTAAACCCCAGCGACGCATAGGGTAGGTTGGCGTTAACTACTCTTGTCCTATGGTACCTAGAGGGTTCAGATTTGTATGGAAACTGCTTTAGTATCCCACACAACAAGACCAATGGTTGGAACCCCTTCAAGTCCAGCCGCGTGTGCGTAGGTGCGTGCGGGAGCGATTTTCCAATATTTTGGAATTGCGACTTTTCGCCGCCCCGCAGGACCCTTAAATGATCTAGGTGAGCGTTTTTTTGTGGTTTTTCCTTCATTACCAACCCCTCCCATGTGCTTACAGGAAAGCAAATGTTTTGGCAACCTGCTGGGCCTGGGGTGACATTTATTATAAATTAGCCGGTGCTCAGGGTGTTAAGAATGGCTAATTTGAGGCGTTCATAGTCCTGTCTCACATACGGTTCTACAGCTACATACGTGGTGCGGGATAGCCCTGTCAAAGCAGTTTGGAGCATGAAGGGCCACTGCTCTCTGGTCCAATTCATACTCCTTGCAACATCCTCGAACAGTACAAATTAGTCATCAACATTATCATGGGTAAACAGGGAAATGACACTAGTTAAGCCCTGAGGGGGAGAGGGTACCGAGGAACTGTTGGTGCTCTGGGCAGCCAACTGAACCATTCGATATTCATGGTCTGCTTGAGCTTGTTGGGCTTGTAAATCTGCCTGAGTTTGTGCTTGTTACTCTGCCTGAGCTTGACCTTGTTTGGCCTGTAATGCGGCCTGAGCTTGGGCAGCGTTTATTCTAGCCAACTCTGGTAAAGCCTTGTGGTAGATTATCGGGAGGGGGAAGTGTCCCCTCAGGACTTTAATCTAAGTCATCAACAAGCCGTCCAGAGTCAACCAAGTCACCACCAGTTGCCTCATATAACCCACCCTCAAGTCTCTGGCTAGTGTAATGTATCCCGAATATCTCGGTCTAAACAGAGTTGGATAACTTGCCCTTTGTTAAACTCTCAGAGGATGGTAACTTTAAATAAGACGCGAGCACTCAAAGCTCGTCCCTTGAAAGGAGGTCAACCTCCTCAGCTGTGGGATTTGAATCTAGAAAATTCTATGCATCTCCTTCATTGATTAATATAGGCATAATGAAGTTTAAATACAAATGCTAGGGATCGTAAATAATTTTAATAACAAGCAGCAAACATATCCACGGAACAATCTATCCTGGCTAGCTCACCAATTCCTGTTATGACTCTGGCGGCCACGAAGTAGTTGGCTCGCTTGACCTGAGCGGTAACAGTGATTTTTATGCTTTTCAAGTCTCTGGTAGAATTGTTTCTGTCTGTTGTTGCTCCCTCTTCTTTCACTTCAAATATACAACTCAAGAATGTTATACTGGTCATAAAGGAAGTTTAACTAGAGACATTATAAGTTGCAGAAGCACTTGAAGATAGTATTTATTTTTGATAATTTATTTGATTATTAACACTTACGCTGCTGGTATATTTCCAATATATTATCGCTCATTCAGGCACTCCTGAATAATTAAGCAAGTGTCTGAATGAAATTAAATGTATTCAGCCCAAACTAGAAGAAAATAGCTTCAAAATGACACCAGAACGAGGTTCGTATCGCGCAGGGTTAATCCGCAGCGCTACCATAGGGATTCGCTAATACTGAGCGAATATCGCTAATGTCGCGCTACATTTGCCTTTGGCCATGCTGCATATGTCTTGCGGTTCATGGCTCTTATTCCTGAGTGCCGTGGCTGCCTGGCTGGAGAGCGGACGGGGGCCTGCCGCGCTCCCCCTCACTCGGACTCGTTTCCACAGGCTTTAAAAGCCTGTAAATTGCTGTAAATTACCATGGAGTTCCGGAACATCTCCCGCAGCCAATGGGTTAAATATAATTATTAATGATTATTAAGATTAATTATTATTATTAAGATTTATTATGATTATTAAGATTTGTTATGATTTAAGATTAATTATGATTATTAAGATTAATTATGATCATTAAGATATATTATAAAGTATTAGTTCTTATTTACTTGGAAAATATATTATTTATAGTCCATATTTATGGTCATTATCGTATAATATAATATTATCCTTTACAAGTACTATCTTGGAAGGGAACATATTGAAGTCACCAGTTCAACAACAATAATTGTATTTACAACCCAATAAAAAAAGTATATACAAAATAATGGAAAACAAATAGATAAATATATACGGTGATCCTGGACAAACCGGTATATAATTGTTCGATTGTTCACTGCCTGCTAGTTTATCAAATATTAAATTATGTCAATGCTTAATCAAGTATCACTATTATCAATAGAACTTACAACAAGGACGCATTGCAAGTTACTTGAATATCAAAAATAAAATGTGCATGACAAATAGATGATGAATAAACAAGACTAGTTTCACTGTTCATTACTAAAGTCCCCACTAAACCTCTCAATCGTCACACTGCATTATTAACCTTGCTAGATTCACAGAACAAATACAATTTAACATGCAAGGTTGTACAAAAAACTCACCTCAACGAAATAGAGGGTAATTATAATCAGTCATCATTTAATTGCATTACCACACCACGTATGTTAACACTCAAAGAGCGGGTAGTAAGGTTTTTTACACCGAGCCGCTCAGCGGGCATAATCCCGAAATATTCGCTCACTTTCACTCGTCCTAGCGCCGTATCTATAGGTCCGAGGCGAACGAAACTTTCATTTTTGGAACGAGCAACTCTTCATCTCGCCATAGAAGTCTATTCAGTATGTTGGAGCGAGTGTGAAGGGAGGGAAGAAGTGAGGAAGAGGAGGTACTTTTCTGGTCATTTCCCGCGCGTGTTCGGATGCGTTCGCCAGGGCCTGACTTCGGTCTCCCGCGCCTCGACTTTGACTGTATTCCTTGTTTATCTGTATTATCCTCGTTTCTGTATTCTCTCTCTCTCTCTCTCTCTCTCTCTCTCTTCCTCACCCGTATTATCTTTATTATTTTCATCTATCCCTCTATTCCTTCGTTATCTGTACTTATTCTCCTTGTCTCTCTCTCTCTCTCTCTCTCTTCCTCACCCGTATTTTCTCTTATCCCTCTATTCCTTCGTTATCTGTACTTATTCTCCTTGTCTCTCTCTCTCTCTCTCTCTCTTCCTCACCCGTATTTTCTCTTATCCCTCTATTCCTTCGTTACCTGTACTTATTCTCCTTGTTTCTCTCTCTCTCTCTCTTCCTCACCCGTATTTTCTCTTATCCCTCTATTCCTTCGTTATCTGTACTTATTCTCCTTGTCTCTCTCTCTCTCTCTCTCTCTCTTCCTCACCCGTATTTTCTCTTATCCCTCTATTCCTTCGTTATCTGTACTTATTCTCCTTGTTTCTCTCTCTCTCTCTCTTCCTCACCCGTATTATCTTTATAATTTTCATCTATCCCTCTATTCCTTCGTTATCTGTACTTATTCTCCTTGTCTCTCTCTCTCTTCCTCACCCGTATTTTCTCTTATCCCTCTATTCCTTCGTTATCTGTACTTATTCTCCTTGTTTCTCTCTCTCTCTCTTCCTCACCCGTATTTTCTCTTATCCCTCTATTCCTTCGTTATCTGTACTTATTCTCCTTGTCTCTCTCTCTCTCTCTCTCTCTTCCTCACCCGTATTTTCTCTTATCCCTCTATTCCTTCGTTATCTGTACTTATTCTCCTTGTTTCTCTCTCTCTCTCTCTCTCTTCCTCACCCGTATTTTCTCTTATCCCTCTATTCCTTCGTTATCTGTACTTATTCTCCTTGTCTCTCTCTCTCTCTCTCTCTCTCTCTCTTCCTCACCCGTATTTTCTCTTATCCCTCTATTCCTTCGTTATCTGTACTTATTCTCCTTGTCTCTCTCTCTCTCTCTCTCTTCCTCACCCGTATTTTCTCTTATCCCTCTATTCCTTCGTTATCTGTACTTATTCTCCTTGTTTCTTTTTCTCTCTCTCTTCCTCACCCGTATTTTCTCTTATCCCTCTATTCCTTCGTAATCTGCACTTATTCTCCTTGTCTCTCTCTCTCTCTCTTCCTCACCCGTATTTTCTCTTATCCCTCTATTCCTTCGTTTTCTGTACTTATTCTCCTTGTTTCTCTCTATCTCTCTCTTGTTCTCCCTCTTGCGCGCTCTCTCTCTCTCTTCCTCACCCATAATTATGTTCTCTTATCCCTCTATTCCTTCGTTTTCTGTACTTATTCTCCTTGTTTCTCTCGCTGTCTCTCTCTCTCTTGTTCTCCCTCTCGCGCGCTTTATCTCTCTCTTCCTCACCCATATTTTCTCTTATCCCTCTATTCCATCGTTATCTGTACTTATTCTCCTTGTTTCTCTCTCTCTCTCTCTCTCTCTCTCTCTCTCTCTCTCTCTCTCTCTCTCTCTCTCTCTCTCTCTCTCTCTTGTTCTCCCTCTCGCGCGCTGTCTCTCTCTTCCTCACCCATATTTTCTTTTATCCCTCTATTCCTTCGTTATCTGTACTTATTCTCCTTGTTTCTCTCTCTCTCTCTCTCTCTCTCTCTCTCTCTCTCTCTCTCTTTCTCTCTCTTGTTCTCCCTCTCGCGCGCTCTCTCTCTCTCTTCCTCACCCGTATTTTCTTTTATCCCTCTATTCCTTCGTTATCTGTACTTATTCTCCTTGTTTCTCTCTCTCTCTCTCTCTCTCTCTCTCTCTCTCTCTCTCTCTCTCTCTCTCTCTCTCTCTCTCTCTCTCTCGCCTAATTTGCAGGAAATATTGTTTGTTTATATAAAATATTATTTCAACACGTTTCCAAAATCACCCAAAGGGGTAGTGTTGTCGACTCATTTTTTTTTTGTGGTGTTCCCAGGAGGTGTAATCCACATTTTTTTGGTGATTGAGGTAGGCAAAAGGCAGTTATGTGATTGAGGTAGGCAAAAGGCAGAACTGCCTATAGCGAGTGTATGAATGTATGTATGAATGAATGACATCGATGTATGAGGTGGACCAAGAACCAGATGGATGGATGAGATTCGAAACTTATGGATGTAATGGGTGATGCTGCTGATGATGATGAATGCACTTGTGTTTGAGTAGTGTGCTGTTCCACCATATGAATGATTGAATGACATGAATTCATGAGGTACTTTGAAATAGATGAATGAATGATTGAATGAATGATTGAATGACATGAATTCATGAGGTACTTTGAAATAGATGAATGAATGATTGAATTAATTATTGAATTACATGAATTCATGAGGTACTTTGAAATAGATGAATGAATGATTGAATGAAGTTATGAATGATTGGCAAGAAGGGAGGAGGTTAGAAGTGTTCCAGTGTGTGGTACTCGGTGTAACAAGGAATAGGACAGAGTCCCACATCACACCGACCACACTTGTACGCGACTTCCCTCCTTCTTCGGGTCTCCTTGTCGTGTGACTGCAGACGTGGCACACCTTCTTTCCGGCCACCCGGCCAGCAGCAACTTAGTACAAAGGAGTACAAAGGAGTACAAAGGAAATCAAGCAACAACAGATCTAGTGACCCTTCTAGGTTGCTTGTCCTCCAAAACACTGAGGATCAAGTGTCCAAACAGTGGTTTAGAGTGGGTAAGGGAACATTGGAAAGCGAATTACTGCCCTGGAACTAATGTCCGTGGCAGGATTAGGAAGTTAGTAGGGGACAGATGGATTAGTAACTGAGGGGGGGATAAAATAAAGTTATTAATTTACAAACGCAGTCAGTCGCGGGTTTGATGCGAGATATTTGTCTAGGCGGAGTTTAAATGAATCAACGGTGATGCAGTCTATAACGTTTCGGGGAAGCCCATTCCACAAGTTGACAACTCGATTGAAGAAGAAATTCTTAGATTCGTGTGAGTTAAAAGATTTACCAATAATTTTGCAACCGTTTCCCCGCGTGTAATTAGCTTGGTCGATAGTGAAGTACTTACTACAGTTCATATTGTCGATGCCTTTGATGATTTTGAACACTTGAATTAAGTCACCTCTTAATCTGCGCTGGGTTAAAGGAAATAGATTTAATTCTCTAAGACGCTCTTCGTATGGTTTGTTCTTTAGGCTAGGTATAATTTTGGTAACTCTACGTTGAACTCGTTCTAGCTTGTTTATATCTTTTTGGTAATAAGGGCACCAGGATTGAACGCAGTATTCCAGAAGAGGGCGGGCTAAGGAATTGTAAAGGGTTAAGATAACTTCTTTGGATTTATGCTCAAATGACCTGCCTATAAAGCTAATTATTTTGTTTGCCTTCTTAACAACTTCTGAACATTGTTGACTCGGTTTTAGGTTACTCGATATTGTTACTCCCAGATCGGTTTCTCTGTTTACATTCTTAAGCTGAGTGCCATTCATCGAATAGTTTGCTTTCTCATTTAGGTATCCACATTTATCCGCATTGAAACTCATTTGCCAAATTTGGGCACATGACAATTTATCTAGATTGTGTTGCATATCGTCAACTTGTTCTTTTGAGAGTACGCTATTTGCAATTTTTGTATCGTCAGCAAATTTTGAGATTGTACAGGTGAGACCCTCATCTATGTCATTGATGTAAATTAGAAAGAGAATTGGTCCTAGTACCGATCCCTGGGGTACCCCGCTACTTACATTGGTCCATTTAGATGCCTTACCGTTTATGACTACTCTTTGCTTTCTGTCCCTGAGCCAATTTTCTATCCATTTCAACACACCGTCTTGTATTCCATGCGCTTTTAGTTTTAGCAGTAAACGTTTGTGGGGAACTTTGTCAAAGGCCTTTTGAAAATCAAGGTATATAATATCTACAGCTTTACTCTCATCGTAGAGGTTGAGGATATCGTGGAAGAAGTCTAAGAGGTTTGTTAAACAGGAACGTTTTTTACGAAAGTCGTGTTGAGTATCTTTAAGTATGTTATTTTCCTCTAAGTGATTTACGAGTCTGTCTCGTATGACCGTTTCTAGCATTTTACATACAACTGAGGTTAAGGTAATTGGACGATAGTTACTGGGTAGGGATTTGCTGCCTTTTTTGAATATCGGTGTTACGTTGGCTAGCAACTTGTGTAGGGTTGTGAGGTACAGTCACAAGCCTGTGGGTCGCGAGGTAGTCCCGGCACTCAAGGCGGCTGGGCAAATTCACGATCGCCCTCGGAACTGGTGGCGCACGTGTGGTTCCGTGCTTACGGAGGATGGCCTCGATGATGTCCTTGGAGAACAGCCTTACAGAGCTCCTCTTTCCTGTGTGCATCATCCACAGGTTGTATGCGTTGAGGACAGTGACATCAAGAAGATGGAGTACGACCTTCTTGTACCATTTACAGGTCTTCCTAAGGCAGTCAACAGCAGTGATCTGCATATCACTCTTGTCCACCAACCGCATGTTCACATTATACTCCATGACAGCGTCAGGTTTGGAGATAACAACTACAGTCCTGTTGCCTGTGACTCGGTCCTGCTGGTATCTCCTCTTCCCGCAATGCGGACTTGTGGTAGGTGGAGAGGACATTGACTGGCTTTGTGTCGTGCCAACAAATAGCCAGTATGTTCTCACTGCTGCTCTTCTTCCGGAAGATGTCTCCTTTCTGCATCTTCTCAAACCGGGGCCAGTGTTTCCGGTTTGACCTAACAGTTCCACAGCTTCCCGTTCTCCTTGTAAGGAGATACCTGGTAAGGAGAGGAGAGGTGTAGAAGTTGTCAGTGAACAGGATATGGTTGGCATCTAGATACGACTCCATCAGTGTCTTGACAACCGACCCTGAAAGACCCAAAGGGTCGTTCGGAATGTCCACATCAGTAGCGGTATATATGATAAGATCCAGCACTTATCCTGTCTCGCAGTCACACAGTACAAAGAATTTGATCCCGAAGCGGTGACGCTTCGACGGAATGTACTGGCGGAAAGAGTGACGTCCACGGAAGAGGACCAAGGACTCATCGATCACGACATTCTGGAAAGGTTTGAAAAACCGGCGATACCTGTTGAGGAGGGAGTTCAGGAATGGCCGTATTTTCCAGATCTTGTCGGTTCCGTGTGGCGCAGTGTTATCCACAAAGTGCGAGCACTTCAGAATTTGCCTATACTGGTCCCTTGGCATGTAGGTGTTGAACACTGGCGATGATATGATGTCATGCATAACCCAATAATCTAACATGTTATGTTTCTTTATGTGGGGCAGCCAAAAACACGAGGAGTTCGCCGATGTCAATGGGTGTCCATCTCCGCATGTGGGGCGACCTCATTTCATCGGCGTGCTGGCAACCATACCGGTTTGTCTCTGTGACAATGTCCCCGAGCAATTAGTCATCAAAAAATGCCCGGAAGTAGTCGTAAGGGGTGTCATTCTCCGAGCAGGGAAAGGCAGGCTGGACGCCATTCGGTGCCTTGTCAAAGAGGGGTGGATCACCAGGCATATCCCGAGGCAGGCAGTCCTGCCACTGAAAGACAGGTGGTGGTACCGGCCTCCTGGCCCCTCCTGGGGGACCTCCTGGGGCACCTCCTGGTGCACCTCCTGGTGCACCTCCTCGTGCCCATCCCCGGGCACCTCGCTGTGGCTGTCCCTGCTGTGGCTGTCCCTGCTGTGGCTGTGCCTGCTGTGGCTGTGCCTGCTGTGGCTGTCCCTGCTGTGGCTGTGCCTGCCCGTCATCAGAGTCGCTTCCCGGCGGCGGGGATATCCTGGCTTCCGGCGAATCAGGAGAGCTTGGGCCGGCATCGCTTTCCTCCAAATCCAGCCGACGCCTATTCACCCTCGTCTGCGCCATCTCGGGTGGCGTTGCCAACACGGGGGGATGAGCATCTGCAGCTGGTGTAGAGGTCGCTGGACCAGCTTGTGAATGGGCGGGGGTAGTTGGCATCTGCTCTACCCCCGAGATGTTGGCGAGCGAAATCACTGGAGGCTCTGACACGGCGGCTCGCTGCCTGGATGGGGGGGATGGCTGGGGGGTCAATGACCTGGTGCGTTTTGCCGGTATGTCACTCTTGCCTATGAAAAATGTGGGAATGGTGTTTCGTATGAGGGATGTGCAGACTCCAACTTTATAACTTGTAAGACATGATTTTTTTGAAAGAAAGAGAGAGAGAGAGAGAGAGAGAGAGTGTCGTGATAATATAACTATTTCACATATATATCATATATATGATAAAATAATATATACGGTACATATGTTCCCCACAATCATATAATGCCAAGCACAAATAGTCAATCTTTCGTTGTTGTATTACCGTAAGAAATCTACCGATCGAACGCCTGAAATAATAAAATAATACGCATATAAAATGCTTGCAATCAAACTCTCAATCAATTTCAAGGTCACATGCAATTATAAATGTATAGGTAGACCCAGAGAGGAAGAGAGAGAGAGAGAGAGTGTGTCGTGATAATATAACTATTTCACATATATATCATATATATGATAAAATAATATATACGCTACATATGTTCCCCACAATCATATAATGCCAAGCACAAATATTCAATCTTTCATTGTTTGTATTACCGTAAGAAATCTACCGAACGCCTGAAATAATATGCATATAAAATGCTTGCAATCAAACTTTCAATCAATTTCAAGGTCACATGCAATTATAAATGTATAGGTAGACCCATAGAGGAAGAGAGAGAGAGAGAGAGAGAGAGATAGAGAGAGAGAGAGAGAGAGAGAGAGAGAGAGAGAGAGAGAGAGAGAGAGAGAGAGAGAGAGAGAGAGAGAGAGAGAGAGAGAGAGAAGGAGGAGCAGGAGGAGGAGGAGGAGGTCAAGGATATCTGTTTGGTGTGATTTTGCCTGGGGGTAAGATTAGATAGGGAGTGCCCTGGCCAATATCTGAGAGAGAGAGAGTGTCGTGATAATATAACTATTTCACATATATATCATATATATGATAAAATAATATATACATATGTTCCCCACAATCATATAATGCCAAGCACAAATATTCAATCTTTCGTTGTTTGTATTACCGTAAGAAATCTACAGAACGCCTGAAATAATACGCATATTAAATGCTTGCAATCAAACTCTCAAGTAATTTCAAAGTCACATGCAATTATAAAAAGGTATATTGTAGACCACAATCTTCGCCAAGCTTCGTTGTTGCTTGTATTATCGTGAGAAATGTACCGTACACCCTGGTTATCGTGAGAAATCTACCGAACGCCTGAAATAATACGCTATAAAATGCTTGCAATCAAACTCTCAAGCAATTTCAAAGTAACATGCAATTATAAAAAGGTATATTGTATACCACAATCTTTGCCAAGCTTCGTTGTTGCTTGTATTATTCGAAACCACTTACCTAAAAGCAGTGCAAGACTACATACCATCGAAAATACGGCGTTCAGGCCATAATAATAAGCCCAAATGGTGGAATAAAGATATTTCAAACTGCCTGCTTGCTAAAAAATTTGCTAATGATAGATTAAAATCCTCACAAAATGACAAAGAACGGGTGAAATTTGTAGAGCTATGACGCAAAGCCAAAAAGTTAATTAAGCAAAGTAAAAAGACCCTAGAGTTACATATTGCGAATCAAAGTAAAACAAGCCCGAAAGAATTCTGTAGTTATATCAGAAAAAAAAAGTAGTTACTTCAACTGTTGGACCGTTAGTCGATGAAAATGGAGAATACACCAAAGACGAAGTACAAATGAGTAATGCCCTCAATTCCTTCTTTGCATCAGTTTTTACAACAGAAGACCTCAGTGATATCCCTACACCATCGCCGATTCAGATTGATAATTCAGATGTTCTAAGCAATATCACCATTACAGAGAGAGAAGTATTGAATTGTTTAGATAAACTCAAGGTAAATAAAACGCCTGGACCTGATACAATCTCGCCTAGAGTTCTAAAGGAAGCTAAGGATGAGCTCTCCAAACCACTAACATTACTATTTAATAAATCCTTGCAGTCTGGAACGATGCCTGATCAGAGGAAGCTAGCCAACTTAACACCGATTTTAAAAAAAGGCAGCAAATCCCTACCCAGTAACTATCGTCCAATTAGCTTAACCTCAGTTGTATGTAAAATGCTAGAAACGGTCATAAGAGACAGACTCGTAAATCACTTAGAGGAAAATAACATACTTAAAGATACTCAACACGGCTTTAGTAAAAAACGTTCCTATTTAACAAACCTCTTAGACTTCTTCCACGATATCCTCAACCTCTACGATGAGAGTAAAGCTGTATATATTATATACCTTGATTTTCAAAAGGCCTTTGACAAAGTTCCCCACAAACGTTTACTGCTAAAACTAAAAGTCCATGGAATACAAGACGGTGTGTTGAAATGGATAGAAAATTGGCTCAGCGACAGAAAGCAAAGAGTAGTCATAAACGGTAAGGCATCTAAATGGACCAATGTAAGTGGTGGGGTACCCCAGGGATCGGTACTAGGACCAATTATCTTTCTAATTTACATCAACGACATAGATGAGGGTCTCACCTGTACAATCTCAAAATTTGCTGACGATACAAAAATTGCAAATAGCGTACTCTCAAAAGAACAAGTTGACGATATGCAACACAATCTATATAAATTGTCACATTGGGCCCAAATTTTGCAAATGAGTTTCAATGCGGATAAATGTAAATTACTACATATCGGATACCTAAATGAGAAAGCAAACTATTCGATGAATGGCACTCAGCTTAACCTGGGAACTGCGGGAAGACTCTTTAGAGTTCGGCCGGCGGACTGCGGGAAGACTCTCTGGAGTAAGTAAAACTAAAAATCAACTTTTTACATCGAAAAAAAAATTATTTTTTATTTTTTTTTTTTTTTTTTTTTTTTTTTTGTTTTTGGCCCCTGGGCCATGCAAAATCTCAGTCCTCTACCTCCCCTCCTTCCCCACTTTCCTCCTATTCCTCAGTTATCACCTATTTTCCCTATTATTCCCTTATTCTGAGGTATATTTTCGTGCTAACATTAGCGAGTTGCAAGCAGGGTGTTGTCATCACTGATGGCCATCGAGTGCAAGAGAGAGAGAGAGAGTATCGATCGACTGTGTCTCAGTGGCCTTGGGGGAAATTGGCGGGAAAGGAGTTTGCCTCACCCATAGATTATACAACTCGCGGGCTATATCTCCGATTTTGACCATCCAAACGCTGTTTTCACTCGTTTTATTGTTGTTTCAGGTTAATACCTTTATAATCAACCCATAATAGGCGCATATGGATAATTATTAATGCTATTAATGGTACAATGAATATTTTAGTGACGAAAAACCTCAAATACGTCAGCACAGGGGGAGGTTTTCATTTACCCCCGTGCGCACTTCAGAGGTTAAGAAAGTAAACAGAGAAACCGATCTGGGAGTAACAATATCGAGTAACCTAAAACCGAGTCAACAATGTTCAGAAGTTGTTCAGAAGGCAAACAAAATAATTGGCTTTATAGGCAGGTCATTTGAGCATAAATCCAAAGACGTTATCCTAACCCTTTACAATTCCTTAGTCCGCCCTCTTCTGGAATACTGCGTTCAATGCTGGTGCTCTTATTACCAAAAAGACATAAACAAGCTAGAACGAGTTCAACGTAGTTACCAAAAAATGATACCTAGCCTAAAGAACAAACCATACGAGAAGAGCGTCTTAGAGAATTACATCTATTTCCTTTAACACAGTGCAGATTAAGAGGTGACTTAATTCAAGTGTTGAAAATCATCAAAGGCATCGACAATATGAACTGTAGTAAGTACTTCACTATTGACCAATCTAATTACACGCGGGGAAACGGTTGCACAATTATTGGTAAATCTTTTAACTCACACGAATCTAAGAATTTCTTCTTCAATCGAGTTGTCAACTTGTGGAATGGGCTTCCCCGAGACGTTATAGACTGCAGCACCGTTGATTCATTTAAACTCCGCCTAGACAAATATCTTGCATCAAACCCGCGACTGACTGCGTTTGTAAATGAATAACTTTATTGTATCCTCCCCTCAGTTACTAACCCATATGTCCCCTACTAACTTCCTAGTCCTGCCACGGACATTAGTTCCAGGGCAGTAGTTCCCTTTCCAATGTTCCCTTACCCACTCTAAACCACTGTTTGGACACTTGATCCTCAGTGTTTTGGAGGACAAGCAGCCTAGAAGGGTCACTAGACCTGTTGTTGCTTGATTTCCTTTGTACTCCTTTGTATTATCATGAGAAATGTACCGTACACCCTTGTTATCGTGAGAAATCTACCGAATGCCTGAAGTAATACGCTATAAAATGCTTGCAATCAAACTCTCAAGCAATTTCAAAGTCACATGCAATTATAAAAAGGTATATTATAGACCACAATCTTCGCCAAGCTTCGTTGTTGCTTATATTATCGGGAGAAATGTACCGTACACCCTGGTTATCGTGAGAGATCTACCGAACGCCTGAAATAATACGCTATAAAATGCTTGCAATCAAACTCTCAAGCAATTATAAAATGTAAATTGTACTTACCAACACCCACACAAGTATGTTCGCCAAGCTCTTCGTCAGGAACGTCTCCATCTTGCTCAACGTCCTCTGCAGCATCACCCTCAACATTTGTGGCACGCAAATTATGCCTGGAGTGAAAACCTATGATCGGCATATCTTCGTCTTCCGAGTCTTCCTCACTATCACCACTATAGTAAAAAGTTCTGAAGAGTTCATGATGATATCTAGGTCCTGGGCGGTGAGCGGGGTCTGATGACTAGGGTGGAGCGACGCACTAGGGGTGGCGGCCACCGAATCGGACATGGGCAAATCTTGACCTTCGATCACGGCTGCAGTGGGGATATGTGGGTGGGACCTTGTAGTACACCGCCTGACCACCAGGTTTCGCTTTCCACTTAAATTAGGGCGGGAATTAGCCCACAGACTTAAGTCGGGCCCCGCCACATAGTCTAAATTTTTCGATACGGACTTAAGTCGGGCCCCGCTAGTTAAGGGTTAAGTACGGTATCTTGAGTTACAATTCAAAGTGAAGCAAAATAATTTCAGGTAAATAGATCACCATTACCACTTTGGTCAATATTAAAAATATACATCTTATCTGTTTACTGCCATGTCTGAATCTCTTCATCGTCTCTTCACACTCACGCTAATGGACGAGTGAGGATCATTACTAATTCCTAGGCGGCAGTCTACCCCTTAACCCTTGACTAGCGGCGCGCAACATAAGTCGAGTATAATAAATTTGGACTATCTGGCGGCGCGCGACATAGGTCGTGTGGCAATTTCAGCACGTAATGTTGCTGAGAGAGAGAGACAAGTGGTGGCAGGAGAGTAGCGAGCGTATGACTGCTCCAGACCACCGCGGCGAACCTACTGACACGAATCCCACCTCCTCCCTCCCTCTCTCACTCGCTACATACTGAATTGTATGGGGAAAGTACCGAATTACATGCTTTTTGCACTCGTGTTGCGCAGTTGTTGCAAGAAAACTAGCCGTCATAAAAGGATCGTTGTGGTGTCATTGGAAAGCTCTGTTTATGCCCTTTCAGGGATAGATACTTGTTTTACGCTCTGGGTCTTATTTAGGCATGAAAATGATCACGTAAACAGCCCTATTTTGGCTAAAAACACCCCGCTGGGCGGTACATATAAATAGACCGCCTAGTCCGCTAATAAGGTGTTAATACACATTCTATCTGGTCTCTGGTGAATCACCAAGCCCCACTTCCATGACATGATGGAAAATTCCAATCTTCGAGGTGCCACTCAATCCCAATCAGATTGCTTGTATTATGCCAATCAGAACAGCTCTCCCCCCCACACTTCTTCCCCATCCTCACGGACCGAAACCACCGAACGACTTCCTATGTCCAGAGGGAGAGGTCCTGGTGGTCTTGGTGGGGCGAGTGTAGAGGGCATGATCCTGCCAGCTGGGCAGTTTAAACTACAGTCTGGTTACTCCATGTGTCACAATATATATTATATGTAGTAGATCTCACAAATACATGTGTGCTACTAAATTTTATTATACTCTAAGCAGGGCACGAACCACCAACAGTCAGGACGATTGTCCATGCTATTATCAACTCTACCCTGCGTGATAAAAGATAGTTAACCTTTACCTATTTATAATTAAGGAGAAGTAAAAGCCTACTTGGAGAATGTATTTCAATTCATACACAAGGTGTAGGATCTATTTTCCAGGATACCATAATGGGATTCATATAAATACCCCCACGCATCTCGTGCATCAATAAACATAGAAGGTGCAAGTACCCTTTATCATGCACTGATAGTTGTTCAAAACATGGACAATCGTCCTGACTGTCGATGGTTCGAACCCCGCTGAGAGTATATACAGTATATATTATATACTGTACATATATATACATATATACAGTATATATATATATATATATATATATATATATATATATATATATATATATGTATATATATATATATATATATATATATATATATATATATATATATATATATTCCTGGTTCTTGTCTCCCCCCTGTCCTCCTCCGCAGTACATATTTACTTTTCATCACTCTCTCTTCCTTCCCTTTCTCGATCTGCTTCATCCTATTCCACTCCTCATCTCCCATTTTTATCCAGGTTCTCTTTGTCCCCCTCTTTTACTCTGGGTATTGTTATTGTACCTCTTCCTTTAGTTTATTGGTTTGTCATTAATTTTGTTATTTTTTGCCCGCGACGATTGTTTATGCTCTGATCGCCTCCATTATAGATGCATTGGTATTGTTCTGTGTACGTTGTTCTTCGGCAATGGAGTCTTGTTAGTCCATACCTACACTCTTTCTTACAGAAGCAATTATATATTTTATGTTTCCGTTTTCATATGGTTCAGAATTCGTAAATGCTGTTTACATTATTACGATTGTCAATGTCAGCACCAGGTTCTTAACCCCAACTGTACCAGAAGGTATTACCATAAATGTACCCTCCAGTACCAGGCAATGTGGCCAAAATGGCTTCAGAGACAAGAGAGAACACTCTCCCACCTCAAAACTTGGAGGAGCACTGACCCAGCTAGACTGTGGAAGCTTGGAACTAAACTGAGAAGTGTTGCAAATGTCTCAGAGCAGTGCGTACAAGTCATGGTACCAGGTACCGCTCGATACGAGCAGATACAAGGACCGCATATTATGGACGAACGTCGTCCGTCGCTGGTACTGACGAGTGACTTTTTTTACTGATAGCCAATGTCCGTTGCTGGCATAGAAAAGGTTAAGTTGAATAACGTCAGCTTTTAAGATCATGAATGAACTAGTTTATATAGAGAGTGAAGTACTGACTCTGACACATAAAGAAAAAAAAAAGTTAAAATGATGGGAAGATAAACATGAGACAAATATATTATTTAATAAACAAAACTGAACATCTCTCATAACGTTTTAACAAAACAAAATATAAAAGTTATATTTACTGGGAACCGAGATTGATACATATTGGAGGTTCACCGTGGCTACATGTATTAATGATGATTATTCATATAGATAGCGAGATGACGGGGTTGAAAGGTAGGAGCAACGCAAATCCTGCAGAGGTCCTGAACGTGCAGGAAAGGGAACAGCATACCATAGTCAAAATACCCGCAGTGAAGGAGAACCGAAGAACTCCAGAAGAGAATACAACATAACAAGAATCAAGAAATAAAATTTCCTATGGTTTCCCATGCTCTAAAACCTACCACAGTGACGCAGTCTACCCAGCAAGAAAGACCTACCCATGCTTTAATTCCTGTCGGGCTAGGACAGTCTACCCCTAAAAGGTCCATACATACGGGACCCACCAGGGGTTCAAGCCCTGACCAATAACGGGGATACCTGCCCGGCCAATGGCAGGCCCTGGGACATGTACCTAAGGCAGGGAATCAACAGCAGCTGGAGAGGTTGTATAACGAAGATGAATTTATGCAAATGCAACACCAAGAGCCAGTGCAATTTTTATTTTTATTTTCTATGTGATTGAGGGAGGCAAAAGGCAGAACTGCCTATAGCGAGTGCCTCCCCTATAGTTGAAAGAGTGACAGGGCCAAAATCAAGGGTCGTTCGAGCCAAAATGCCTGGACACACGGAGTTTGAAGCAATTTAAGTCATAGGAAGAGGGAAAGACTGATTTTGGGAGAGAGTTCCAGAGCTCAGCTGTTGAGTAGAAGAAAGATTGAGAGTAACGTTTCACTTTTGGGTTGGAGAGTTGCACAGAGTATGGGTGGGATTGAGTTGCAAGACGGGTACCACATGCCCTACGTAAAGGAGGTGGTATACACTGGGAAAGCTCTACCGATGGAATCAAGAGAATCACCTCTACAGTACCTCACATGAGGAATGGCAGTAACAAGAAAAGAAGATAGAGGTATGGAAATATGGCCTGCACAATAGAGAAAGCCAAGAAATGTGAATATCAGGAAAACATTTATCATACAGCCATACAGACCTTGTATATAAAGAATAAAGTTTTAAGATGTAGGAAATAACCTTATGCATGCATTATTAGGATAGATATATTTTTAGAATAATGATTGCCTTCACAATAAAGAAAAGAATGAAATCCCCATTTCCCTACTATATTGAAATAAGCCAAATCGAGTTCAAATTATAACCCAAATATAGCCTGACTGAAACTGAGGGAAGGTATGCAATTACGGTTCCTTCCCTCCACTAGTTCTAGCAGCTTTTAGTGGGTAGCGAATATTATGATTGCAGACTTTCTATTGTCCCTGTAGCAAAGTGCAGCAAGGGTGGCGAACTAGAGGTGTAGAGGAGCCAGGAGTGAACTTCTCTATTGTTCGTGAGAGAGGCAGCTCCCTTTGACGTCCAGCCAGAGGAAGATCTACGAGTCCTTAGTCGTCCAGATTCTCCCTCATGGAAATTACTTCTCCTCTACCCTGTACACTAAGTGTCTCTGTGTGTTCTAAGTGTTGGGAATTATTGTGAAGGTTATATAGAATATGCGAGTGTTCAATTTAATTTGTTCTTAGATATCCATTTCTAGGATTTCCCTTGTCAGTTTACTACACGTGTGTGATTTATCTAACTTTGACCAGTATAGTGATTTTATATAAGTACGGTATTCTATCCATGTAATTCGTGTTCAAGCTTCAATTTAATAATTTTTACATACGTTACATAATCAATATTTCACGTGTTTCTTAGTAAATGCTCTCATATTATATTCTTGTGTGTTATTATTCATTGCGTGTCTAAGTCGAAGTGAAGTGTATAACGAGGCTATATTCCTTCTAATAATACCTAAACTTGATTCCTAAATCCAGGACCATATCCGTCCTATTTTAACCCGAGAGTACTTATAGTATAAATTCGCCCCCATTGAAAGTAAAGAACCCGTCCGTTGAGTTAGAATTAATCTACATTCAAGATACCTATTTTATAACCGTTCTTGTGAATAATCTAACCATATACGTTGCCCAGGTTATGTAATTTTTTCACCACCGATTGAGGAATTCAGATTTACATTCCTTTATTCATCAGGCCTATATGTTTGGCTATTGATATAATATTACTACTTCGTTTTGTAATTGAATTAATGTAACTAATATTACAGTTATATTGAAGCGCTACTAAGCTCTGTGTTACATTCAGCAGTTTGTTAATTCATTCAAACTCCTTCTGATGCCATCACTTTTGGCTATATATTAAATACTACTTTGTTTTGTATTTCAATCATTATAAGCTCTTATTGTAGCTATAATAAAGCGCTACCTCGTTCTGCGTTATAATCAGTAGTTTGTTAATTATTTCAAACATACTTGTCCTAGCATTTGTACCGCTAGAATTCATTCACTCAGTTTATGGTGAATCTGATTTCCTTACTCCGTGGAAGTTTAACTCATTTACGATCGAATTAATTTTTCATGCTTCGTGTGAGTAATTATTCACAAAATCCTTTAGATAGTTATTTTCATAATTAAATTATCTTTCCCCTAACCTTAAAGTGAAGTTAACCTTTCATACCTGTGAATTAACATTGCACTAAAATAAAAGTGTATATAACCTGACCTCAGTCCGTTTCACCTAGACTCCCCCGAGCGGTACCTTTGATTGTCCACCTGAGCGCAGTATCGTTTGTACCTGACGCATCGCAGCCTCATGCGCAGCTGAGCTGTGGACCTCAGTTACTGTACTCTAATATTTAATATACCTTGCGTTAGACACTTCGCTCACATATTATATTGTCATTGATGTTCATTATTTATGTGTGTCTTGTATGTGTCTGTGTATTTCCCATGCATTATACTTTGTAAGTGACAACCATATTTTCACAAAAGAGTAATATCTTATTAACTCTTTTCCAGTCACTGTGTTTGATTATAATACTACTCTGTAGGAGTGGTTTTAATCCATGATCTCTTGTACCTATATTACTGAATAAATACGAGTGTAATCTTCATGTTGCGTTTATTGTGTTTTTGGGAGCGTGATTGAGACAATTAAAAGTAATATTCATGAAACGAGATATGTTCCTGTCTAGCATCATCCAATTATAGATATCCGAATTATGGGTGAAACTATAATACATAATACAGCTGGTTGGATTACAACCCGGCATAACACTGGTGGCAGTGGTGTCTCGATACGGCATATCAGTTTTATTGTGCTTCTTATATGTTATTGCTCAATCGTCTTCGAACACAAAATTCAATATGGCGGCTAAAACACTTGACATTATTGCATTCAAAACTGAGGAACATGACATTAACACATATTTGGAAATTCTCAAACCTGTCCTGGACATTACGTTCAGGGAAGATGACATGTCCAAGATACATACTGTAGTGATGAAATTGGGGAAGTACGCGGCTAATAATAATAATAATAATAATAATAATAATAATAATATTTATTCAGTTAGCAATTTACAGAGTTGGCACCACATAGTATGTTACAAATACGACATGTACCAGCTTTGCATAATTCCAACTAAGGATAGCCCAATAAGGCCGTTAGGCGTATTTCCATTGGGGTCCTTGAGGGATTAGGTTAGCTGGGGAAAAGGGGAGGATAAAAGAAATAGATACTTTAGGGAAAGTATTTCTAGGGGGTTATTTTAAGATACCTTACATCCTATGACAGAGTGGATAGAGAAGGTTTGTGGAAAGTACTTAGAATATACGGAGTAGAGGGCAAGTTGCTGAAAGCAGTGAAGAGCATGTATGAGGGTGCAAAGGCGGCAGTACGTGTGGAGAGTGAGCAGAGCGAGTTCTTTGACCTGAATGTTGGTTTGAAACAGGGGTGTGTGATGTCCCCGTGGTTGTTTACTGTATATATGGATGGAGTTATGAAAGAAATACTATCAAGAGCAGTGGATGTTGGTGTATCGCTGAAAAGGGATGGAGTCATGAAAGAAATACTATCAAGAGCAGTGGATGTTGGTGTATCGCTGAAAAGGGAGGGAATTGAGTGGAAGCTACCTATACTGCTGTTTGCGGATGATACAGTTATGATGAGTGATAATGAATGGGAGTTGCAGGGTCTGGTAAATGAGTTTGGAACAGTGTGCGAAAAACGGAATATGAAGGTAAATGAGGGGAAGAGCAAGGTTATGGTCTTCGAAAGGGGTGAAGTCACAGAGTGTAAGGTGAAGCTGAACGGTCAGGCTATGGAGATCGTCAACTCTTTTAAGTATCTGGGCAGTGTGTTGAGTAAAGATGGGACTATGGATGAAGAAGTGCGGGAGAAGGTACAACAGGGGAAGAGGGTTGTAGGAACGCTAAAAGCAGTAACAAGAAATAGGGTGGTCAGTATGGAAGTGAAGAAGCCCTTGCATGACAGTGTGGTAATCCCGACACTGACTTACGGAAGCGAAGCATGGACGTTGGTTGAGAGACTCAGACCAAGAGTGAGAGCAGTGGAAATTAATTACTTAAGGAGTGCGTGCGGAGTTACATGGAGGGATAGACAGACGAATGAGGAAGTAAGAAGGAGGTGTGGTGTGGAGGTAGAAGTGCTGGAAAGTGTGAAAAGGAACAACTTGAGATGGTTCGGCCATAATTATGGAACGTATGGAAAGCGAGAGAATGACTAAGAGGGTGTACGAGAGCGAGGTGGAGGGACAGAGAGGGAGAGGTAGACCGAATGAGAGGTGGAAGGATGGAGTGAGGAAGTACATGAACGAAGGCAGTGCTGGTTGGGGGGAGGGGCGTCGACTGACTGGGGACAGAGGTGCATGGGGGCGGTTCGTTCGTGGCCACCCCTTCGGGGATCACGGCGTCAGGCAATAGATAGATAGATAGACATCCTATAGTAAATATCAGTAATCCGAAATCAGTAATCATTTCAGTTTGGTTTGCCTATCTCTTATGTCGTATTTAGTAGTAGACATAAGCTTGGTGCTCCCTTCTCGCAGCTGTCCGGTACAGGTGTTCCTTCAGGCTACGTCTGAAGGAATACAGTGTTCTCTTTTCACGGACTGACTGGGGTAGGTCATTCCAGTCTTTGATGGCAGTGAAGAAGAATGTTTGCTTACCCTGTCCTTGGATTCTCGGGACCTTAAAATTAAACATCCTGTTTCTTGTATTATGTCCATTCCTCTCATTTGCTTTAACAAAATCACTCTTTAGATACTCTGGAGCTCTGTTATAGAATATTTTGAAGGCATTAGTGAGCCTGATTTGTTTGGCCCTGTCAGAGATATTGAGCATACCTAGTGACTGAAGTTGTTCCTGGCCAACATGTGATCTGGGTCCTAGGTTCAGCATGAACCTAACCATTTTATTTTGAGTAACCTGAAGTTTGTGCTGTGCTGATTTAGATGATGCAGAGTACCAGAATGACACAGAATAATCAAAATGACATTGAACAAGCGCTTGGCAAAGGGTCTTTTTGGTCGCCGCTGGCAAGCATCCCACCTGTCTATACAGGTATTTTATACGTGCTCTACACTTACTCAGGATAGATTCCAAAATTGTTTCACCTGACAAACTCGAGTCCAGTTTTAGTCCGAGATATTTAACTTGTGACACTGTTGTTATAGGAATATCATTACAGTTGACCGAGAAGCCCACCATGTCTTTCAGTTTGCGTTTTGTTCCACATAAGATGGCTTCCGTCTTGCCCAGGTGAAGAGATAGTCTATTGTCCACTAGCCATTCACTACATGATTCTAGTTCTTTGGAAAGTGTAGCGGCAATACTTATTGGGTCTTTTCCTGAAACCAGAAGCACGCTGTCGTCAGCATACAGTAATAGTTTACACGAGACGCTCAGTTCCATGTCGTTCACATAACAGAGAAAGAGTAAGGGACCAAGGATGCTTCCCTGCGGGACCCCACAGTTAATTGGCATAGGATCAGATATACTATCATCAATTTTGACTCTTTGTGTTCTACCACTAAGATAAGATTTAAACCAGTTCACCGACCCAATGCCCATTGCTTGTAGTTTATTACATAGGATATCATGGTCTACTGTGTCAAACGCTTTTTGTAGATCAAGAAGAACCATACCGGTGTAGTTACCTTTAGACATTTCTTTACGAATGTGATCTGTTAAGTGGATGAGACAGGAGTCTGTCGAGTACATGCATCTGAAACCTGATTGAAACTTATAGAATAGATTATTTTCTTTGAGGTAGTGTTCAATTTGGGTGTATACCGCTCTTTCAAGGATTTTTGATACAATACATAATATGCTAACTGGTCTGTAGTTGCCAACTTCTAGTTTATTTCCTTTCTTGAATAGAGGGGTTACAATAGCTTCCTTCAGTTCAGCAGGTACAGTGATGGTGTTAATTGACAGGTTGATGATGTGAGTTAGGGGACCTGCTATACCAATGGCTCCATCTCGTAGAAATTTGGCAGGAATTTTGTCTGGTCCTGTGCTTTTATGTACATTTAGGTTAGAGAGCTCGTCAAAAGTGTATTTTGGTGTAACATTTTGCAATCCTAATGTGTTCGGGTGTATGCCTTTATCTCTGTAGAAATTTCGAAAGGTGGCCGTTGTTGTCGTGTATTTATTGAGAGGTTGCGGTAGGTTCTGTGCAAGTGTGTTTGCTATGGAGGTGAAGGAGTTGAAGTAGGTTGAAATTTGTCGTTTATCGTGGCAAACCTGATCATTAATGTTGAGAGCAATATTCGTGTTAGACGAATCCCTTGCCTTGTTGCTGTAGCCTGTTGTTTTTAGGTGCCTCCATATTTTCTTTGGGTTATTCTGATATTCCTCTGCATTATTGTGGAAATAATTAGTTTTCGCTGATTTTATTGTTCTACTAAGTTTATTCCTGGCCCTGTTGAACTCATGTTTCAGACCTTGATCCTGTCTATGTTTCACTAGCCTTTTTAACAGATTGTCTCTGTGTTCCAGATGGTGTAGTAGGTCATTGTTGATCCATGGGTCTGACCTTGCTTTAATTCGTATGTCTTTCAGAGGAGCTATTTCGTCTAGGATGTTTGTGATGATGGTTCTGAAGCCAACCCCTGTGTCATTAACGTTTGTACTTCCAAACACTGGAGACCAGTCTGTATTCCATAAAATGTCCAGAAATGTTTCTTTGTTGTAGTTTCTGAGTGACCTTGTTTTGATAACCTTGTGATTTTCTAGGGTAATTTTTGTGGTTTTCCGTGTGCAATATGTGACGAAATGATCACTTATCCCAGTCTGTATAACCCCTGATTGGGATATTTTGTCCTCTCTGTTACAGTTTATGTGGTCTAATATTGTGGCAGTGTTCTCAGAGATACGTGTGGGGGTTGTGATGAGTTGTTTGTGATTGTGCATTGTCAGTATGTGCCTATATTCTCGTACAAGCCTATTATTTTGTTGTTTGTAACACAGGTTAAAATCCCCTAGTATAATGGATTCATTCCGAGGGTCTAGCGATGACAAAGTTCGTTCAAATTTGGTCAAGAATTGTGTGTTGTCTGGTGGCCTATAGCATACCCCAATTGTGATGGGTCTTGTCCTCGGCAGGTGTAGGTCGATCCACAGAGCTTCGTGATTTTCAACATGGAGGTCGGTCCTAATTGTGTGTGTGAGGTTGTTTTTTACATACAGACATACTCCTCCCCCTTGCCTATTGCGATCATTCCTAACCATGATGAAACCTTGAATGTTATTTCACCATCGTTTATACTTGAATCCAACCAGGTTTCTGTGATTGCAATTATTGAGGCTTTGGCCTTATTAGCTAACATGTTTATTTCTGACAATTTATGGTACATTGATCTGACGTTAATGTGGATAAGATGGAGCCCTTTGTTGGTGAACACTCTGTATTCATCTTTGATTTTGAATGTGTCCTGGCTGGATTCTGGTTTTAATACTTGGTTCATTTACATTAATATTCGGTAATGAATGCAAGGCACACATGTTGCATAGGAATTCCCGTTCTTCACTGTTGGTCTTCTTAGAGATGCACTTCATGTGAGCTACATGTTTACACTTTACACAGTTTTGGATCTTCTGACATCATGTTATGAGAGATTTACAAACAAAACAAGTGGGTGTGCGATGTTGTACAGCTGAGTTCCTACATTTAACACATTCAACTTCGTTTATACTGTTAACGTAAGTACATCGGTTATGAACAATTTCATTACAACTGTTGCATTGTAAAAGTGTACTCCTATTGTTGAATCCAATATTACAGACTATACATAGTTTTCTCTTACTGTTTATCGTACGCCTGGAGGTGTGGTTTGGTCCGCGTCGATCAGCTGTGCGTGCGAGAGAGGGCGGGGGACACTGTGGTTGTTTGCTGTTGTTGTTGTTGTTTTCGTTGTCCGTTGTTGCTGCTAGTTGTTCTTGTTGCATGTTGTGCTACTTGGGTCGCCGATATCTGTGGTATTGATGGTACCGCTGAGGGTATTGTTGTGTTGGTGGAGTGGTGGCGTTGAGGTGTTGGCTGGCTTGTGTGTGTGAGCGAGAGGGGAGGTTCAGGTGCCAGTTTGTTATAACACATTTTTCTGCTAGTGACTGTTGAAATGTCAGTGTCTGCCTTACTTGATTTGTGGTGAGGTTTCTTCAACGTTGAGCTGGGGCCTGGGTTGGTCTCTATGTCTCCACAGCTAATTAGAGTGTAGCACAATAGGTGATGTAGCGAGGTTGTGCCAGACTGTTTGCTAAGACGCTGCGGCTTACCGAGATATGTAGATGCCCAGGCAGGAATGGTGACAAAGATTTCACTTGTGTGTGATTTCTGTGTGACGAGGTCCTCAATACTTGCTTAGTGTTGACCTGGTACACTACCGGTCCCCTCTGCACCTGTATATTGGCACATCCCCTCTGGATGTTGAGAAGGATGATACACAGGGAGAGAGCTACGCTCACGCCCTTCAACCCTCGCGCCTTCTTGGTTCCTTGTATCAGGTATCAGGGTATGTGAGTAAGGGTTAACCTGGGCACAGTTTGAGAGCTATAATAAGTTAGCTATCAACCCAGTTCTAGGTCAAACCATAGCAGACCATCATTTCCATGCAGTTAAATATACAGGTGATTTGGACACCACAATAAGTCAGTTGACTCAACTGGCGATCACAGCTTTTCCGGAAGAAACAGTAGCTCAACGGAAGAAGGTTGTGTTCAAAGCTCTACTGAGAATATTACCACTGGCAGTAGCAGATCATTTCTCTATAACAGAGCCCACAAACTATGAGAATGATTTGCCAGTGGTAAGGCGCATTATGGCCTTAAGAAAAAGCAGAGAGCAGGACAAAACCGCCGTCATCAGTAGGGTCACTACTCACCCGTCTACAGCACCTTCACCTACCCCTGCGGCGCCACGACCCAGTGATAAGGTTGAGGAATGGGCCAGAATTCGCCCCTCTGACTGGAAACCATGCAATGGCCAATGTGCTTTGGTCTCTATGAAGAAATCATTCATGGAGTTAACACGGAGAAGGTCCAGGTTACCTAGTTGGTGGGCTCAGATTCCTTGGATTAAGCCCCGGTGTGTGGCTACAATCACAGAAGATGGAACCGCAGGGATTGAAAACTGTGACGAAGAAGAAGGAAAAGTTGAAGAGCCGGAAATGGTGTCGGAAGTTGCCGAAATCCATGAAAATCTGGATTTTTAATCCGCCCCCGTTCGCAAACAACGACTGTCAGACTGGCGGGGGCTCAGGAGGGGACAGACCCAGATAAGCTTCCCATCTAAAGGAAAATACTATGAATGGAGTGAAAGTCCGACTGTTGATTGACACGGGGGCTTCCCGTTCTTGTCTCTTCTCTCCTTTCTTCAAACAGCACAAGAAAACTTTAGGTGTTATTCAACCTTCTTCAGTAGTTTTGGTTAGTGCTAATGATGACATTATCCCTAATTTTGGACAACCACGTCCACTTTATGTTAGCACTCCTGTCCCTGATCATAGGACAAATCATTCATTCATGATTTATGATCCACAAGAGAACAAGTACGATGGATACTTGGGTCTCGATCTGCTCACATCTCTGAGCGTTTCCATTGATTGCAAATTGAGAACTTTGAAGTTTTCACCCTCACTTCAAAAAAAAAAAACAAAAAAAACAACAACCCTCAGATAAACAAAAATTCTAAAGTCACTTCCATTGTGTAACGTAACCCCTACCACCAAATCTATGATCAATCAGGAGAAACAGAATCAACCTACCATTTGTCTCATACAAACAATTAACTCAAGCTGTCACCTCCAAGTTAGTGACACTTCCCCCTCATCATGAACAATGGGTACCTATCATACCCACATTGCCTGGGGATGTAATTATGACCCCTAACCTCCGAAGCCCTTTTGACAGGGACTGCCTAACAGCTCCAGCCATCATCTCTAATAAATTAAATTGCATTAAAATAGCTAATATCTCCGATCAACCTATCACTTTTCCGAAAGGGTTAACTATCGGGGAACTTGAAACCTATGCAGAAGAATTATCTTTACCTTCAGAAGACCCCTCTCCCCCTTCTTTTCCCCTACCTGATTTTCCTTCTCATTTAACTTCACAACAACAAACTGACTTACGTGACCTGATGACTGCTTATCAAGACATCTTCGCCACATCCAGCCGAGACGTTGGGAAAACCATCGTACTACATCACCCTATTCACATTGTAGGACATCCGATCAAACAGCTGATTCGGAGGAAGAATCCTATACAAAGACAGGAAGAAGAATCTCAGGTAAAGGACATGCAGCAACTGGAGCTGTCCAACATTCCACTAGTCATTGGTCATCTCCGGTGGTACTAGTCCTGAAGAAAGATGGATCCACCCGTTTCTGTATCTATTATCGACAGTTAAACGACGTAACGATCAAAGACGCCACACCATTACGTCAAATTGATGACTCTCTGGATTCCTTATTAGGAGCTAAATGGTTCACCACTCTGGATTTGCAAGCCGGGTATTGGCAAGTACCGGTACTTCCAGACCAACAAAAGACAGCGTTTGCCACGAGCCAAGGAAGACTATATGAGTTCACAGTATTGCCTTTCGGTCTATGCAACGGACCTGCCACATTTTCTAGGTTGGTGGAATCTGTTCTACAAGGATTAACCTGGGAAACTTGTCTGGCATACTTGGATGACATTATTGTGTATGGGAAGACCTGGGCTGAACATCTCCAAAGGTTATGTCAAGTATTTCAGAGGATTCGGGTGGCAAACCTGAAACTCAAACCCTCTAAATGTACCCTGGCTAAGAAAGAAGTTCAATTTCTAGGCCACATAGTCTCAGAACAAGGAATTGCCCCAGATCCAGACAAATTACAGGCCATCAGTACCATAACTCCTCCCACCAATGTAAAAGAGTTCGAACCTTTTTCGGCCTGGCATCCAGTCATTGCCGATTTGTGAAAAATGTTGCCAAACCATTACATGACTTAACCAGGAAAGAAGAACCTTTCATATGGACAGATGAACGTCTCAAAGCCTTTGAAACCTTAAAAGAGCTACTAGTAGAATCACCGGTAGTATCTTTTCCAGACTATACCAAACCATTCCGCCTATATACCGATGTTTCACAATTTGGTATTGTAGCCATTCTAGGACAAACTATGGAATGAAGAGAGCATATCATTGCATGTGCCAGCCGAACCCCGAATCCGGCAGAAGTCAACTATCCCGTTACTAAGCGAGAATGCCTGGGAATAATTTGTGCCCTGCAACACTTTAAGGCTTACCTAGCAAGTGTGAAGGTCACCGTCATTACCGATCACCACGCCCTCCAATGGCTACGCAAATCTGACACAAAAAATGCCTTAACTGTCAGATGGCAGGAATATTCTCGCTAGAAAAATTTAATTTTGAAATTGCTTATCGACCATGAAAACTCCACACTAATGCCGATGATTTGTCAAGACTTCCAACTTCATCTACAATTGACACAGCTAACCAGACCACTGATTCTCAACCTATCCTAGCTATCCATCACCAAGACTCCATGGATCAAGACCAGCAACAACTACTTAAACAGTTTCAGAAACAAGAAAAGCCAGATAGGATGCCTAGAAGTATTTTTTTCCCAACTCACTAGAAGAGGAGATGATTTGTATACTCCTGAAGGAAAATTGTGATTACACCGAATTCGGCTCTATCCACTATGCAATCCCTACATGCACACAATGGCATTCATCTACAGTAGCCCAGCGAAAGTTAACTACTACTTTCCAACAAGTCTACTGGACTCCTTCTCCTTACATCACTGCAAAGAGAGTTATAGAAGCGTGCCGTACCTGTGCCTTAGGCAAAGACAGGACTCGTACGACCAGCCCTACAGGGATATTAGTAGCGTCCAAACCATGGCAACTTTTAGCCGTAGACGTAATGGGACCCATGGAAGGTAATAAAGGATTCAAGTACATTATCACTTTTGTGGACACATATTCTAAGTACGTGATTGCCTGTCCAGCAAATGAACACTCGGCATTGGCATTAGCGGAGGCAATGATTCAGCATGTCTCTCCCTATTTCGGATTACCTGAAGCTATTCATTAAGATAACACCCCAGAATTCTCCGGTCACATTTGGTCACAACTGTCACAAATGAGTGGGTTCAAAATTAGCCACTCATCTCCTTATTGGCCTCAAGGGAACTCTATTTGTGAGAGGAGTCATAGCACTATTGCTAACCAGATAAGGACTCGTCTACAACAAATGAACACCATTGATTGGCCAAGTCAGGGCAAAATAGTGCAATGGGGTATTAATACCTGCCCACGTCAAGACGGAATTTCACCCCATGAACGTGTTTTTGGAGTGCCACCTTTGCTCCTACCTCTACACCCCCTGTCTGTCCTTTATGAGCCCTCCTCCAATTTTGACCAGTCTTTAGTTCACCTAAAGAACGGACTTCGACAACTTCAGTATCTCCAAGACCTACAACCTGATGAGACAACGAAAGTAAGTCCTCACCATGTCGGCGATCTTGTTATGGTTGCTCAACTGCCAGTACCTTCCAAACTCAAACCCAGATATAAAGATCCTTTCGAGATATTAACTGTACCAAACTGTTACCAGGTTACCATAAATTACTTTGGAGAGTCACGCACCTACCGAAATAAATATGTACGTAGGTTTCAGCCAATTGATGACAATATGACTATGCTTGCTGACCTCAAAGATAATGACACATTGCCTGCAATTGATAACCAAAATTTGGGATCCACAGAACCATTGACACCTCCTATTCTTCCACCCATTCCTCCTACTCAGGTAGTGATACAGACACTTGTGCAACCACCTATGCCAAGGGTATCTAATACCGAGTTCACCTATCCGGACCCACCTATCCCTCCTCCATCAAACTCATATCGCACCACTATCTTTGACGAACTTCCATCTGCTACTCGCATTGTATCTGCTCCTCCTCAACTGTTAACACAGCCTAACCCTACTGTGAATCAACTTAAATCTACTCTTCCTACTACCTCACCTGCCCACAGTTTACCTATTTTTCCTACTTCACCCTTGCTCTCCCTACCACTCCAGAAGTTAATAATATTCCATCTCTAGAAAGGAATGGCCAAGCCTCTCCTTCTCTGTCCACCACTTCATCTAATTCATCCACTCAACCAGTAATCAACCCTACGACTTTCCCTATGCAGGGAAGCTGTTCAACTACACTTTAATCTAATCTCTCTCCTCCACTTCCTCTACCCTTAATTCAATATCCTCAACCTAGCACATCTACTCATAAATCTCCTACTTTACCTTCATCTAATTCTCAATCATCTCAACACACCTATGCCTCCCGCGATCCTTTGTCCCGCATGACAACGAACAAAACAAGCTCACATTCGTTAATGCAACCTTTGTTTAATTCTACCTGTCGTAGATCTGGCCGACGTGTGACTCCACCGAAACGCTGGGCTCCCACCTACAACCCCACCTACAAAAGGCGGGCTCCCAACAAAGGCAACTCCTCGCGACCATCAAAGGTCACCGCCTCACCTGTTGCGAGGTCAACCACCCAACCTGTTTCTTTGGCCACTGCGATGTCACCTGAATTAAAGTCAGGCCCCCAGGTCAACAAGCCCCTCCCACCTGGGCCCACTAGTTCAACTGACTCCAATCCAGTCATACCTCCACCAGCTCCAGCACCAACCACATCTTCCAGTACTGTTCCTCCTGCCACCGTCATGAAAATTAACAGTCTGGTCGTGTCCTCCACCAACACCACAGTCGACATCACCTCTCCAGCCCACTTAATTCATGTGGCTGAATCCTCTGATACTCCCCTCCAGTTGACCCTACACTACAATGCCGATGCTCCTAACGATATCTCCATTAAAGTCTGATGTTTATTTCTGCAACACCTTACACCTTATCTCATCACCAGGACCTTCCGAACATATAACCTGAGATCTCGTGGCCGAGATTTTTTTGGGAAGACGGTGGTGAGTTGACGGGGTTGAAAGGTAGGGGCAACGCAAATCCTGCAGAGGTCCTGAACATGTAGGAAAGGGAACAGCATACCATAGTCAAAATAGGCACAGTGAAGGAGAACCGAAGAACCAGGAAGAGAATACAACATAAGAAGAATCAAGAAATATAATTCGCTCAGGTTTTCCATGCTCTAAAACCTACCACAGTGATGCAGTCTACCCAGCAAGGAAGACCTACCCATGTTTTAATTCCTGCCGGGCTAGGACAGTCTACCCCTAAAAGGTCCATACATACGGGACCCACCAGGGGTTCAAGCCCTGACCAATCACAGAGATACCTGCCCGGCCAATGGCAGGCCCTGGGACATGTACCTAAGGCAGGGAATCAACAGCAGCTGGAGATGTATAAGGAAGATGAATTTATGTAAATGCAACACCAAGAGCCAGTGCAATACCTCTACCGATGGACTCAGGAGAATCAACTCTACAGTACCTCACATGAGGAATGGCAGTAACAAGAAAACAAGATAGAGGTATGGAAATATGGCCTGCACAATAGAGAAAGCCAAGAAATGTGAATATCAGGAAAACATTTATCATGCAGCCATACAGACCTTGTATATAAAGAATACAATTTTAAGATGTAGGAAATAACCTTATGCATGCATTATTAGTATAAATATATTTTTAGAATAATGATTGCCTTCACAATAAAGAAAATAATGAAATCCCCATTGTTATGCCCTGTTTTTCTACAGGTTTAACTTGGGTAATGTGAGTTCTAATTGACTGGGTATATAAGGCTGCATGCACAATACAAGATATGAGGAATAGAGAACACAAAGAAACACATGGTAGCAAGTTGCACGATCACGTTTATTGATGTACCACTGCAGAATACTTGTGTAAGACAATATAATAGAATTGAACAACACTAGCAGAAGTGGATCTGGATGGAGCCTAGTCTCCCACTTCCAACGTTCAGGTATTAATCTTCTGATCACTGGCTTTGATTCCACAGGTTTATATACCGAAGACCATCAATGTTACTTATAGATTCATATTCACTGTTAGATTTATTACTGGTAGCTCTGGTGCACAAGTAGTAGTTCACAGACTAGATTAGACACGCGTATTTTAGAGCACAGGAATTCTAGTAGCCTCAGGGGGTACTGATCTAAGTTTTATATTCTTGTCTCAGAAATACATAGAACGCAAATCAGTGGGCGAACCTTCAGATATCACTAGGGTTTCCTTCTAGGTAATAATATCTGGGCATATGGTTGATTACGAGATTAGTATCGCCTGTTAAATAATGAACACTGATACGCTTAGCACTTCCTAATTGAATGGTTATATGAATTATACTGGGGCAAAGAGATAGCCACTTCGTAGAAATATTAATTAGTGAATCTCTAAACAGCACAGTAATAAGTAGTACTGCTAAAGGGAATCTTGGGTAGTGTCTGATGGGTCTGGTCCTGGTTATCTTGCGTCCATGATGTTGGGGGCTAATGACTGGTTCCGCGGCCGTCCAGGGGGCCCATATGTGTGAAGTTCTCAAATACGTGGGCAGGTCCTTCTATCCAAATCTGCCACGGAGTCTGCCGGCTCTGGAATCTCACTCCTGAACAACACAAGGGCAGAGCTAGAAGTTAACTGCAGGGTTGTGACCCCTGGTTGGTGTCTAGCTTTCAACTGATTTGACTGGGGGCGGGAGCTAGATTTATATGCTCGGTTCTGGACCCTGTAGACAGTAGGGATCTCGAGTCTTATGGACTTATTTGAGCTCTCAATAGATATGGGGACTAGGTAAGATGGTATTTACTGTTGTGGCACATGGCTATAGGAAGCCTTTATATTTTCATATAACTGAGCCTTAGTAAGAGGTACTATTTTGGCTATACTGGAAGTATTTAGGGGAGAGAGACTGGATCTACTTTGCGAGGAGGATGGGGACAGCTGTGATAGGAGCGTCTCTCTAGATTGTTCAATCTTCATTCTATGGTATAGCTGAGGTGCTAATTTAGTGATCAGAGCATGCAAGAAAGGTAAATGGTTTATTGTGAGTTAATAGAGGTTAGTAAAGGTGTTAGTCATGCATGGTTAGTTCATTGATAGGAAGAATTCCTGTGCTACCTGGCAATGACTCGGAAGTCAAAACAGGGGCCAGGTATACCTCCGCGGGGGTGGGGGTCTCCCTCCTCGGGTGGGCAAAAAGGGGGAGCTGGGCGCCCTCTCTCTGTGATAGTCGTCCGGCGGCTGTGGCTAGGGGCTTGCCATATCACCAGTGTTTGTAATAACCCTCTGTGTATGAGACAGATGTGGGTGTCCTTAATACCAAAACCGAAGGTGCCTTAGCTAGCTGGTTTTACTCGGCTGGTTGTTAATTGTAGGGTTTGCTGGATGTGGTGGAGACTGGGTTGCTAACTCTGCCACATTTATCTGGAAGTATGGCAATAGAAGTTAGTTACTGGCGAGGCGGCTAGCCTCGCACCGACGACCATTGGTTGCAGGGTTGTGAATGGGTTGTAAGAGAATAGATGGCATGTATGGGGTTAGTAAAGTTCTAATGTTGTTCTGGCCTACTAAGGGAAGGTAGGCTGGATAGGAGTATATATATAAAAAGCTGGAGAGCGTTAGTAACGGACAATTCAAGGATCTTCAAGAGGTATGAGAGAGAGGCTAGGTCGGACAAGAGTCGAGAAGCGCGGGTGTCTTAATGAGAGGGGGGGGGGGATAGAGTTCAAGGGCTACAGGGAAATTTTGCCCCTAAGGTCCCTGGGCGTGGGGGTGGCATTAGGCTACAATTGATATGGAAGTTTGAAAAGGCAGTAGAATACGTTAGCCAAATGCTACCGGGGAATGCAACTATGGGGTGGTATATGAGTCTGGAAAAGATAGAGTTATGTGATCAGTCCGAGGGGTTATGGATACTATTAGTTGGCCCTGGGAACTGCATTTTCTATTAAATATAAATATACCAACAACAGCGGCAGTTCGTAGGGGTACTTAGTTATTGTTTCGGGGTACTTATGACAGATACTGATAACCAGGTTATCTTATACAATCTCTGGTTGGGGTAAGAGGTGTATGACACGAAGTAAATTGGCGTAGTGTGGACTGTGGATACGAAGGAGGCAAGGGGAAGACGTATGACAATTGTGGAAAAGTAAATGGAAAAAGGTGAACACAATGGCGGATAAAAATACTTAACCTAAGGATTGAATACATAGATTTATGGGGCGATGGGTCTTCAGAAGCTTAGTCTGGCAAGACAAGATGTTAGGGAATGTTAATATTAATACTTACTAAGGATTGCATACATCGATGAACGATGACATTATAGTCGTCGTCCTAATAAGGTGATGAAACCTGGTTGATCTGTACTTGGCACAATACGACACAAGGACAGTGCCGCTATGTCATATCAATGCTGGTGGCAGTTAATATTATAGACTTAGTTACTAGAGGAACAATGCAAGGGGCGACTGAGCACGGGTTACATATATCTATACTCGTCATGGGAAATGATATACGAGGTCTAGGGACAAGCGTGGGTGTTTTAACTTCTAAGATATATAACATCTACTTCTCGGATGTAAGAACATACATAGATATAATTATGGCTGTCTGATGTGTTGGCATTGGCTCAACGTCGGGACAGGGCATGGGTGTTTTTAATATGAATGTATATTCCTGTTCATCATCTTTGTAGTTAGGAGTGTAGGACACGAGGGGGTTAGTGCATGTGAGGTGTGGAAAATGGTCAGTTTAGAAAAGGTAAATGGGTGCAGCCTGGAGCTGCTTAGCCCTGCGGGCTTGGGCCTGTCTGAAATGGCTGGCTCGGTCAGCTGGTCCTTTCGTTCTGTGGACCTTTCCTTTGGGTGTTTCTGTGTGGTGTTCGCTCGTGGCTTCTGTGGTGGGCTTCTTGTTCTGGGGCATTTTACCCATGTCCTTACTATATTGAAATAAGCCAAATCGAGTTCAAATTATAACCCAAATATAGCCTGACTGAAACTAAGGGAGGGTATGCAATTACGGTTCCATCCCTCCACTAGTTCTAGCAGCTTTTAGTGGGTAGCGCGTAGGATTGCAGACTTTCTATAGGACAAGCCTGTCTCTGTAGTAAATTCCAGCACGGGTGGCGAACTAGAGGTGTAGAGGAGCCAGGAGTGAACTTCTCTATTGTTCGTGAGACAGGCAGCTCCCTTTAACGTCCAGCCAGAGGAAGATCTACAAGTCCTAAGTCGTCCAGATTCTCCCTCATGGAAATTACTTCTCCTCTACCCCGTACCCTAAGTGTCTCTGTGTGTTCTAAAAGTGTTGAGAATTATTGTGAAGGTAATATAGAATATGCGAGTGTTCAATTTAACTTGTTCTTAGATATCCATTTCTAGGATTTCCCTTGTCAATTTACTACACGTGTGTGATTTATCTAACTTTGACCCGTATAGTGATTTTATATAAGTAATTCCATGTAATTCGTGTTCAAGCTTCAATTTAATAATTTTTACATACGTTGCATAATCAATATTTCACGTGTTTCTTAGTGAATGCTCTCAGATTTTATTCTTGTTTGTTATTATGCATTGCGTGTCCAAATCGAAGTGAAATGTATAACGAAGGCTATATTCCTTCTAATTAACCCTCTCACGTTCTTGACGCAATTTTGAGCATATTAGGGATACTTTAAAGCCTTTGTTACCATCAGGGGTATTTAGAAACCTTTAGTTTAGTTACTTCAACCTCTGCAGTTGTCTTTGAGTTAGCTGTGGGCAGAAAACTAATTTTGGAGATGTAATTATAAGAGTGAGAGAACTCTATTTAATATTGCTAATCTGGCAACCTCTGCATCATAAAAACGTGAGTGTTTAACCTAAACATGATTCCAAAATCCAGGACCATATCCGTCCTATTTTAACCAGAGAGCACTTATAGTATAAATTCGCCCCCATTGAAAGTAAAGAACCCATCTGTTGAGTTAGAATTAATCTACGTTCAAGATACCTATTTTATATCCGTTCCTGTGAATAAGCTAACTATATACGTTGCCCGGGTTATTTAATTCTTTCACCACCGATTCAGGAATTCAGATTTACATTCCTTTATTCATCACGCCTATATGTTTAGCTATTGATATATTACTACTTTGTTTTGTAATTTAATTAATGTAACTATTATTACAGTTATATTGAAGTACTACTAAGTTCTGCGTTACATTCAGCAGTTTGTTAATTCATTCAAACTCCTTCTGATGCCATCACTTTTGGCTATATATTAACCCTTTCACGCATTTATGATGCAGAGGTTGCCAGATTAGCAATAAGAAATAGAGTTCTCTCACTCATATAATTACCTCTCCAAAATTAGTTTTCTGCCCAAAGCTAACTCAAAGACAACTGCAGAGGTTGAAGTAACTAAACTAAAGGTTTCTAAATACCCCTGATGGTAACAAAGGCTCTAAAGTATCCCCAATAGGCTCAAAATCGCGTCATATGTCGGAGAGGGTTAAATACTACTTTGTTTTGTATTCCAATCATTGTAAGCTCTTTTTGTAGCTGTAATAAAGAGCTACCTCGTTCTGCGTTATAATCAGTAGTTTGTTAATTAAGTCAAACATACTTGTCCTAGTATTTGTACCGCTAGAATTAATTCACTCAGTTTATGGTAAATCTGATTGCCTTACTCCGTGCAAGTTTAACTCATTTACGATCGAAATAATTTTTCTTGCTTCATGTGAGTAATTATTCACAAAATCCTTTAGATAGTTATTTTCATAATTAAATTATCTTTCCCCCAACCTTAACGATTGAGAGCAGTGGAAATGAATTACTTAAGGAGTGCGTGCGGAGTTACATGGAGGGATAGACAGACTAATGAGGAAGTAAGAAGGAGGTGTGGTGTGGAGGTAGATGTGCTGGAAAGTGTGAAAAGGAACAACTTGAGATGGTTCGGCCATATGGAACGTATGGAAAGCGAGAGAATGATTAAGAGGGTGTACGAGAGCGAGGTGGAGGGACAGAGAGGGAGAGGTAGACCGAATGAGAGGTGGAAGGATGGAGTGAGGAAGTACATGAACGAAGGCGGTGCTGGTTGGGGGGAGGGGCATTGACTGACTGGGGACAGAGGTGCATGGGGGCGGTTCGTTCGTGGCCACCCCTTCGGGGATCACGGCGTCAGGCAATAGATAGATAGATAGAACGATTGACTTGGATATAGGCGTGGTTAAGGGGGATATGACTACCGCCCTTGACATAAATGATCATGTCGCGCTATGCAATGGTATTTCCAATTCGCTGTTTCGAACGGCGAATTGTTATCTAAATGAGCAAATGGTAGAGGCTAATGTGTACTTTTCATACGCGTCTTTTCTTAAAATGGCCACCTCCATTTCACCACAGAAAATGGATACCCTGGGAAGTATCGCTTATTATCATGATGAAATGAAGGGTACTGGTATACCAGATACCTATACTGAAGCATATTTCCAAAATGGCAACACGGAGGAAGTTGCACGCTGGACGTTATCGAAAAGTCAAGGAGTATCTGTGACGGGTCCTTTTTTCTTAGACATTACTACAATCGATCAGTATATTTTGGATGGGGTATCGTTGCATATTAGATTAGAAATGAGTAGCCCTAAGTGGGTGATTGGAACTGACCAACCCAACAAAAAATTTAGATACGTTATTAACCCGTCCAGCCCCGGCTAGTTTTGTAATGTTTGTTCACCAGAACCCGGCTGGTTTTCAAAAAATGGTTTATTCCAGAAACAATAGCGAATGGGTTAGGAATGAAGGAAAAACCACGAAAAACCGCTCAAAAAGCTTAAAGAATGGTCCTATAGAGCCCCCGAAAACGTATTTTACAAGAGTAAAAAATTGAAGGCAATTACCCCAAAAAACCAGGTTATTGCGCGCTCACGTGCACGCACGTGGACTTTGAGAGTTTTCAACCATCGGCACGGTTGCGTGGGATACGTACACAGTTCCCATACAAATCTGAGCCCTCTTGAGTGGCTACACCTGAGGTTACGGTCGGCGCAATTAGGGTGACGCGCCAGGCGCGTCTCTGGGGCTGTGTGTTACATACATCGCCGACGCGTCAGGTGCGTCGCTGGGGCTGTACGGGTTAATTCTGCCAAATTATGGGTAGATCGTGTATTCCCTTACATGAGTGCGTTAGAGAGTTTAAACAACTCTTTGATGAGTAAGACCCTAGAGTATACATATACTCGAACGCTTTATAAGAGCTATGTTTAAGGTAAAAATCAGACGACTCTTTCCGCGGATCTGCCGTGGTCTCAAGTAATACCAGAAAAATTATTTATGATAATTCTTGATATGAATTCCATGAATGGTAATTATGTCAAGAACCCCCTATATCTAACTAATGGCAGCTTATCAAAGACCAGAGTAATTATTAATGGAAGCACCCAATACAATCTTAGATCTGAATTAACGAATAAATATTCGACTTTCTATTATAGCACATTAGAATCTTTGGGACTCGATCACGAGCACACCATAGACTTTAAGAGTTTCGCTCACGGGCGAATGGTGGGAGTGTTTAACTTTGTGCATAAAATCGCTGATGAGGCTACCCCGATTCAAAAATCGGGGAATTTAAGAATTGATCTCAGTTTTGCTAACGGGGTTGATGATAATCGAGTGATATTATTCTTTGGAGAGACGACTGGGATTATTGAAATTGATTCACAAAGAAATATAAGAGCAAAGGTTAGAGCCTAAAAAAAGAAAATGAACGCAAGGGAGATAGAGAATGGATTGAAGAATGTATTGGGTGATAAAGCAGAGTTTTTGGGGTGTTTTGCAGTCGAGAGCTTCCCAGATATAATTAAAAGAAAAAATCGGGTACTTGTTTGTATTTTATTGGTAGGGGAAAATTCGAACATGATTGGTCATTGGTTAGCTCTTTATATGAATCATAACACACGGCAGATTGGATTTGTTGACAGTTACAGTCTCAGACCTGACTTCTATTCACAAACAATTGATTATATAATTAAATCTCTTAAAGATTAAAGACTATATTGTCTGCAGTTTAGACTGCAGAGTAATTCCACTTTTGTTTGCAGGGCTTATGTTATGGTCTTTGTGTATTTGATTAGTTGTAAGGGTTTAATTGGCGCATTGGCGTATTTTAATAGAAACTTTGAAAGTGGGGATCACTACCAGAATGACAAATGCATCATCAGAAGATGCTATACTCTTTTCAAGATTCCGCCTTCTATGAAGACTTTCTGCCTAGATAGGAAACGAAAGGAATTATGTGCGAGGTGGTTATGCCCGAGATAGGACATTGGGGGAGTACGGAAAAACAAATACTCGCTGTAGTAGGTGATGGATATGATTGTTATTAACCGAATCATGAAAAAAAATGCGGGCGTTGTCAACTGAGCGGATATAGTTGCCACGAATGCATAAATTATATATCTATATAACACTCGGTGGAGGAACGCCGTCATCATTATGCCTAAGATGGATGAGTCGGGAGTTCTAGACGATGGTGAGTGAATTATAGCCTATATATGATCGTAAATATTTACACCAATGCTGGAATTAATTATTAATATACTAGTATTTTGTATATACAGTATGTGTGTGTGTCTTATATATATATTTGTTTTTCTGTTGCAGTTATTCAAACCCTTAGAAGAAGTGGAGTGATAATACTAAGTGAAACGGTATATGTGATAATCAACACCCCTCCGCCAGCTGACAATCAACAGCGAGAACCGCCGAAACGTCAGTTTGGATGTACTACAGCGACTACAAAATTAATGTAGAAGAATCACCACTTAAAACACCCCCAGTTGGGGAGACGAGCCCGAAGAGGAGGGATATGATACAGTTAATACGGTAAGGATGAACTGTATGCCCAGGATGGAGTACATCTCTCTCGACTAGGAGTTTCGACCTTAGCCAGCTCACTCGACAAGTTTGTTGCGGGGTTTTGTTAATAAACCATAGGGGTGTAAGTAAAATAGAATCCCAGCCACATGAAATTGATAGTAATAACGAACATTCTGATAGCGTAGATTTTCCGTCTAGGTCCAGTAGTTCAACAGGTAAAAATAAATTAGTTAAAAACAATAGAAAAATAGTTGCAAATACAAGTAATAGTTTGAGTGTTTATTATACAAATTGCAGGAGTTTATGTAACAAAATGAACGAACTTAGAGCACTGGTTAGCAAAGAAAATATAGACATAATAGCGCTAACTGAAACATGGATTAATACAGAAACCAGGCATTTTTTAGCAGAGTTTGATATACCGGGATATAGTTTGTTTAAATATGACCGAACAAGTAAGAGGGGTGGCGGTATAGCAGTGTTTGTCAGGAGTTCATTAAAAAGCTGTACTAAATCAGGTATTAGAGTAAATAATGAAAATGAAAGTGTTTGGGTAGAAGTTAACGAAGGTAGTGAGACTTTAGTTATTGGAGTTATGTATAGACCGCCAAATATGAGTAGAAATGACGGAACATCATTATGGGAGGAAATTAAAATAGCATCAAGGCTTAGCAACGTGTGCATTATGGGGGATTTTAGTTTCCCTAATATAGATTGGCAGCAACAAATAGGCGACACTGATTCAAAGGAGTTTATTGAGGTAGTACAAGATAGTTTTTTATCTCAATTCATAGATACGCCGACTAGAGGTGATAATATTCTCGATTTAGTTTTCAGTAACAATGAACATATGATAAATAGTGTAGAAATCGGGGACCACCTAGGAAATAGTGATCACAATTCTGTGTATTTTAATATACAATGGAAAGGTAATATCAGAGAGAATACAACATTAATACCTGACTTCAGAAAAGCCAATTATGGTGGGTTAAGAGAAGCCCTGTTAGCGGACCCTATGGTCAAAAAATTAAGTCGATCCAGGTGTCCAAATGAGTGTATCCTTTCTCAGGCACCTGTCATCTTAAGTCAGGAGGAGACGTCAAACTTGGTAGATACATACGATAATTTTATCAAGTCAGTATTCAATGCGCAAAATAAATATATCCCCAAAAGAAAATTTAGATCAACACAGAACCAACCCAAATGGATGAATAATAGACTATTAGATCTTCTAGGAAAAAAGAGAGGAATATATAGAAAAATTAAAAAAGGCGAAATTTACCTACTTACTTACTATCAGAATCTATCACGACAGGTAAAAAAGGATATTAGTAAAGAAAAAAGAAATTATGAAATTAAGGTTGCCAATGATTCAAAAAATAATCCTAAAGCTTTTTACCAACTATATAAATCCAAGGTTAGAGATGTAATTGGTCCCCTTAAAACTTCGATAGGAAAATTGACAGAAAGTGATTTAGAAATGTGCAGTACATTAAATAGTCAATTTCTTTCCGTTTTCACTAATGAAAATTTGGCACAGTTTCCAGAAGTCCGTAAGGTATACAGCGATAGTATAGAAAATAGGTTAAGTACGGTTACTATAAGTAGAAATGATGTGGTTAAGGAAATTGACAGACTGAAACCTCATAAATCGCCTGGTCCTGATGAGGTATATGCTAGAGTATTAAAAGAATGCAGAGATGAGTTAAGTTATCCATTAACATTTCTATTTAACAAGTCATTAGAAACAGGTATTGTTCCAGAAGCTTGGAAGCTTGCAAATGTAGTTCCGATCTTCAAAAAAGGTGATAAATCAATAGCATCCAATTACCGTCCCATTAGTCTCACTTCAATCATAGGAAAGCTACTAGAGTCAATTATTGCTAGGAAAATGAGAAACCACTTAGAAACATTTAACTTAATCAATTCTTCTCAGCATGGATTCACTCAGGGACGGTCTTGCCTTACTAATTTGCTTAGTTTTTTCTCAGAGGTATATGAAGCAGTAGATAATGACAAGTCATATGATATTATATATTTAGATTTCAGTAAAGCTTTCGACAGAGTCCCTCATGAGAGGTTGATGAGAAAGGTTGAGGTACATGGAATAGGTGGGGCGTTGTTAGGATGGATTAGGTCATGGCTAATTGGTAGGAAGCAGAGAGTCAGCATAAATGGTACCAAGTCAGAATGGGGAGCAGTCAAAAGTGGTGTCCCCCAGGGATCGGTATTAGGTCCCCTGTTGTTTCTTATATACATAAATGACCTAGATTTAGGTATAACTAGTAGGATAAGTAAATTCGCAGACGATACTAAAATAGGGAGATCAATTGATTCAGATAGCGATATAGAGTGCCTCCAAAGGGATCTAGATACCTTACATGAATGGTCAGTAAATTGGCAGATGAAGTTTAACATTGACAAATGCAAGGTATTAAAGATAGGGAAGATGCAAACAAATGTTAAATATAAACTAGCTAATTTAGAATTAGAAAATTCAGACTGCGAGAAAGATCTAGGTGTGTTTGTTAACAATGATTTGAAGCCTAGAAAACAGTGTATAAGCGTTCGTAATAAGGCAAACAGGATTCTCGGGTTCATCTCTAGGAGCGTGAGTAACAGAACTGCTGATGTTATCTTAAAACTTTACTTGTCATTAGTGAGACCCCATATGGATTATGCTGTCCAATTTTGGTGTCCTTATTACAGAATGGACATAGATTCATTGGAGAGAGTACAGCGTAGAATGACAAAAATGATCCATAATATTAGAAATCTTTCGTATGAAGAAAGGTTGAAGAAATTAGGTTTACATTCGTTAGAGAGACGCAGAGTTAGAGGAGATATGATAGAGGTGTTCAAGTGGGTTAGTGGGATTAACAAAGGGGACATGACAAATGTACTAAAGCTCAGTGATAGCGAAAGAACTCGTATCAATGGTTTCAAATTAGATAAATTTTGTTTCAGAAAAGATATAGGCAAGTATTGGTTTGGTAACAGAGTTGTAGATGGGTGGAATGGACTACCAAGTGCTATAGTGGGATCTAAAACTGTAGGGAGCTTTAAGATAAAATTGGATAAGCATATGGACGAGAAGGGTTGGGTGTGAAGGTGGATCAGCCGGGTTGGGCCAATCAGCGCTCTGCAGACCCCCATAATCCTGCGTTAATCTCTAACCGTTTTGGTAAGATGATCCTCAGGGTATTAGAGTGTGAAGCCTATAATTGGGCTTTGTAATTGAATTGGGGTTGTGTGGGACAGGGATCTGCCTTGCTTAGACCAATCGGCTTTCTGCAGACTCCCATTTTCTTATGTTTCTTATGTTCTTATAATGTTTGGTACTTACCAATGATGAGCTGAATAAATCCTTTTTTGAAGACGTGTGTTTTTGTTTTTTTCTTCCTTTTTGCTTATATAGTATAGTCCTCGCTCATTTTTTTTTTTTTTCGATATTTACTCAGCAATATTATGTGACAATGTTGGATGTATTTTACACATTTAACTAAAGATATTTGTCTCATTGCAAATGTTATGATGAGATAAGGGAAACAAATCATGAAAGATCAGCTGAGCGAGAGCTATGCAGTCCGTGTATAAAATTCAAAGACTGAGAGAATACTGAGGTTATTTGAAAATGAGGAATAAAGTGCCAATGCTGATGATTTGGAAATGGAGGAAAATAGAGAGTTTGATGGTGATAAAAAGCCCCAATCTTGACTCTATAGGCGGATATTAAAATATATATTAGTTTTCTATAATATAGAAAGGTAATACATATTATGTATTACCTTCTAATTCTATCATCATTAACACATTGGCGGGCTAGGCGGTCTATTTGACCGTACCATGCACAGCACTTTTTTTTACCCCAAATAGGGTTGTTTACGTGATCATTTTCATGCCTAAATAAGACCCAGAGCGTAAAACAGGTATCTATCCCTGAAAGGGCGTAAACAGAGCTTTCCAATGACACCTGAACCATCCTTGTACGACCACTGGTTCTCTTGCAACGATCGTGCAACACGAGTGCAAAAACCCTAAAATAAGGTAATTTCCTTACATAATTCCCTGTGTAGCGAGTGAGAAAGGGGGAGGAAAGTAGAATACAGTTCAGTAGGTCCACGGTGGTCGTGGGGAGCAGTCATAAGGCTACTACACTCGTCCCACCGCTCAGCTCGCTGTCTCAGCAACATTACGTGCTGAAAATGGCGCTCGACAGCTGTCGTTCACCGCCACTTAGTCCAAATTTATTTCACTCGACATATGTTGCGCGCCGCCAGTTAAGGGTTAATAACTAATGTAAGAATAAGAGCAATAATAACACCATAAAACAAACACGTTGGCAATTGTGTGCTTAATGAGTGGAAGATTATCTTAACCGTGGGTAGGGAAGCCAGGTAGAAAGTTCTCTCCCACTCTGAAATAACAAAAAAAGAACGACAACTACAGTAGGCCTATATGAATATAAAAAGGATTCCTGCTAGTAACATCCCTGATGTCTGTCTAGCGTGACAATCAACGAGTATTAACACGCATCCTCACTGTCATCCATCGACAAGTATTGATAGGTAATCGTGACGTCACTCACATCCGCTCATCCACCACAACACCCACCCACCTAACATCCACAGCTGGATAATTCCAACGAGTATTAATACGCATCCTCACTGTCATCCATCCACAAGTATTGACAGGTAATCGTGACATCACTCGCATCCGTTCATCCACTACACAAGCGACCCACCCATCCACTCATAGCGAACCTATAACTCTCTCTCTCTCTCTCTATCTCTCCTCATCCTCCACATCCTCTACCTTTCCCTCCCTATTATTCCACATCCCACACACCATCTTTCACATCCATCCATATTCGTATCAGCTCATCTATCAACCATTTTCCCGTGTCTGGTGTCACATAGTCGCACGTTTGTTTTGACAATTATCAATAAACAAGCGTTCTCTAATATATTCAGACTCTAAAATAGTAGAAATCGGAAACTAGACAAAAAACTGCATCATACTAAATACTTATTCTCTGATAATACTTACATTTGAAGATGTTAAACCATAATTGACAGCAAAAAATTATGAAATAAAATCTTGGAACTCAACCTTTCCCAGGTATAAACAGGAAATTAACTTCACTTCAATGGTTTCGGTCCCACACATCTACCGCATGTCCCTATTCGTAAACTTGTATGCAAACCCCATAGACTTTTACGAAATAGACCCCTGGCCAAATCGACTCATGCCTCCCTGGCCAAATCGAGACATGCCGCACTTTTACGAAAAAAAAAAAAAAAAATGAATTTTGCATGCACAATTTTGTTTTTTGGTCGATTATTTAGATTGGCCAAATCGACTCATGCCGGAGGCATGAGTCGATTTGGCCAATTTGATACTACTTGGGTGTGTCGGGTTCGGGCCGATCCGTGGTCCCCTTCATTTTGAGCAATTCATGTAAGGTAGTGGCTTGATCTGACGTTAATTGTTTCGGGATCTCAGGTAAGTTAACTGGTCCGTTAGTTCCAACAGTGGTGGGTTGCGCGGTTGTAACTTGTCCTAACAGTTTCCCTTTTTGATAACTAATCGTGTCATCGCCAAAGTTAGCCACAACTAATTTCCTCTGATCGGTAGTAATAAAGGTGGGAGATATTCTCACATTCCCGGCAGTCATTCCTTGAGATTTAGGAATTTCTATCATTCTCCAGGATCTAGGGGGAATAGAGAATTTCCCTGTGGTAGCTACTATTTGAGGTCGTAGGGTGGTCGTCGTGTCTTTCGGCCCGCACTGTATAGTTACTCCCAACTGACTCATGAGATCTATTCCCAGATATCCATCGACTCCGCTATTAGACTTTCCTGATAGAACACAAAAATCTGTGGTGAATTAAATTTATTTCCATTGTACCACCACCGTATTAGTTCTCCCTAGAATCGTCAGTGGTTGACCCCCGGCTCCTGACAACTGAATACCAGTTTGATTTAAGGGGCCAATCTCTTTCTGGCTATTCCTCACAAAATTCTCCAAAAGACAACTTCTGTTTGCCCCTGTATCAATTAACATGTTTGCGGCTTTCCCATTTATTACTATGGTTACACAAGACGTTTGTCTCTCTAATATGTTGAGCTCACTATACCGCCTTTCTATGTGAGGTTTAACGGAACAAATTTCTCCCCCTTCCGGCATCGTGATTTTGACTGGGATTCTGTCTCCCTATATTCTACTGGAAGCATTCCTCTCTGGTTTGGGTCGGTTCCCTTTGGTAGGGGTCGATCGTTTGGAAGTGCGGGCCTGGAGTTAAATCTAGGGGTTGGGATTTGGGGACGGTTGGAACAGTTCTTAGCTCGGTGTCCGGTTTGTCTGCATATAAAGCATCGGATCATTGTTCTCGGATACCCTTTGTTTGGGTTCTCCTCCTCCCTTTCTTTTTCTCCTCTTTTAACTCTCGGGCTTCCATTATTTTCTTGATTACCTCCATGAGTTCCTTAGTGGTAGTCACTTCATGGATAATGCAGTGCCTTCTAACTTCCACAGGGCATGCTTGGATCATAATTTCTCTAGTCTCTGTTTCCTGGCTCTCTTGGTCCATATAAGGATACGCAAGTTTTGACGTTTTTCGCGATTTCCCTCCTCAGGGCTCTCACATTATGGCCGTCTAGTTTCAGATTCTTAAGTTTGTCTTTGACCTTCCTGGTGGAGGTTTCTCAGTCAAATTCTTCAATTAGGGCACTCCTAACTTCTGCCCATGACACTAGTCCCTCTAGATGTACTCTTACATCATTCAGGGCCTTGCCTAAGTGTGCCTTTCCATAGGCGATCTTCTTTCCATTTTCTTCTACGTCAAGTAGCGTGAACTGACATTCTAATTGTTCGATCCATAGCTCGATTTCTTCTTTCCCCTCTTCCCATAATCTGAATGGTAATATGGCCATCATTGTTCTGTTAGATAATTATACTCAATCTAAATTTTTTGTCGAATCCCACCGCTTGCCACCAAAATGTAGAACTTATTTTCTTATCTCGAATATACTACTAGAGTGGGGGATAAGTCGACGGTCATTTAGAAGTTCGTATACTTTATTAATTTAACAAACTTGCTACTACACTAATAACTGTTTCTCTGTTCGGGCCGTGATGAGTTCAAGACACGGAATGAATATTACGTCGACCCAACATAGCTTGTACTTTGGAACCTGAGAACTCCCGTTACTCCCGTTACTCCCTATTTGGATTCCCGATATTCAGGTATTGACTCAAGTCGGCTTCGATCCAAAGGCACGTTATTAGTTTCTAAAATAATATGTTTTTTACCCAGCCCTGCTGTGTCTACTCCAGAGACCAGGGCATCAATTAATCATACCTTTATTCACTTATCTAAAACAAGAGTTATATTCCTAAACTAAACTTCGAAATGATATACTCTTACCGGGCCTACTATGTCTACTCCAGAGACCAAGGCGTTACTACATATTATGACCTTTCAATTAATATATCCTCTTAACCATATACAATACATTTACTCATATGACAAGGACGTAGTTACAATTTTACCTCAATTGCCCTTCTAAATACTCTTTGATTATCTAATATTCTCGTTACTTCATACAATACATTTCCTCTAACGACCAGGGCGTTGTTACAAGTTACCTCGATTGCCTTATCTAGAACACTCTCGGATTATATCTTCGCGTAATCCTATTACATACAATTTATATTCACATATATCACCTGGTCAATAATAATTCTTAACCTAATGTAAGCAGTACCTCAATATCTCTACATGGACAAGATTCTCCGCTTTTATCCCTTTACATAGATTCTTATGATTACATTATTATCCTGGACTTAACACCCGTAACGCTTAACACAGAACTGACTGAATAATCCTTTAAATATGATAACAGATAATGTTTCCTTTATAACCAAAGATTTCGTTGATCATACGGACTAGTGTCCTTCCTACCTATTTCTCAAACTAAAGCTAGTCTAATGGCAACTATTATTTATTCCCCTCGAGCCTTATAGTTGCGTGTCTATCCTCAGGAATTATTCCCTTTTACTTCTTTACCATTAATATCTATTTGCTGTCCTAGCAGATCCTATACTAGTGTTACGACCGGGCACTCGGGTACACTAGGGCTCTTACACAGGACTCGAGTATGGCTCGCTGCCACAACGGAAACACACGATCCCAACCCCAGAGTACTGCCAGCCGAACAAAAAACGCCACTACCCTCCAGAGTTCTATCTGCTATAACGGGGTATACAAGAACTCGGTACTAGCGTTTCACACAACAGACTAATAGCAAGACGGGAGTTATCTAGTCTGGTCAACAATCAAACAAAGAAGAAAGTACTACAACACTAAAGAATAGTGTTGGCCGAAGCCGAAGTAATCCACCCTTGAACTAAGAACTTAAGAAGTCCTCCACCCTCTACTTCGGATCGGCACTATTACGTTACGTTAAACAATAGTCCTCGAGCATCAAGCAAGGAATCTTCTGATAAGTTAGATGCTTCTCGAATACTCATAAGAAGTAAGTATCGGATTTTGAACAGCAATTTAATGAATAACTCACTGGTAATTAAAGGCTTTAAATTGACATAAGAAGAATTATAAGAATAAGCAATAGGATATGGCAAACATTAAGAAGAAGTACTCCGACAATGCACTGGCAATAGCCTACTAAGATTGTGCTCGTGGGCCACTAATCTCTAAAGTAGCTAAGCGTGCCACACATGAATTCAATAGTGCATAAACAATAACATACATAAGGAGAAGCTTCAATACTATGCTGTATCTGCTGGTCGAGCAAAGTCTAGCTGGGATACATAAGGTTAAGAGACAATGGCTGAGCAAGCGGCTCGTAGCCTAGCGAGGTCCTTAAGACTGTGCGGCCAAATTACGTTAATTGACGGGATGCTCTCTTGAGAGATCCAGATCACTAGTATCTGGTTCTCTCCTGGCGATCCTCTCAAAGTCAAGCAAATGAGATAGCACAGTGTTGGGTGGCAGAGGCAAAAGCCCTCACTCGCAACACAGTGCTAAACTCCCACGGTACACAGTCAGAAAGACCACCTAGGCGTTCCACGTCTCCGTTGCAATTGTACTGGTTCAACCGCAACCTAGTACTCATAGGAAATCACAACTCAGAAACCCTATCCCAGTCTAGCATTGCCTAAACCAGCAGAAAACAGGAACATGAATAATCGCACACAGGGAAATGCATATACGAGTGCAACAAACATCAATCAATCCTATTCTAGTTAACCCTTCCAAAAATAGGCTATCTAACAGGCACTTATCTCGTGAGAACTCAAGCGATAATACTTTGGCTGACTAAATCTGCACCAAAGGGGTCATTGGTTAAAAAGGGACGAGAAGAGAAGAAGATAGGCTGTTCAGAGAGTAGAGAAAGTTCACATCAGTCGGAAGAATATGGATAGTTGCAAGGGATATGAGAAGTCGCTCTGCCTGATGAGTTCTAAAGAATTGTGGCGAGGACCTCTCCTTTTTATACTCGGCCCTCTAGTGAGCATATCGCCAACTACTAAGGACCGCCCACTAGCAATCGTTACGTAATATTCTCTCTCAATCTGGGATCGACAAAGGATTTCCCACGCGCTGAGAGGGAGGAGGGAGGAGGGAGGGAGGCCTACCTACCTCGTGGCGCGCTCACGGGCCGTCGTTACATAACTCTCTCTCTTCTCCTCATCATTACATATAAGTCCCACACACAAAACTTATAACTAATGATATAAAATAGAACTCGTTGACTCAGATGAAAACAAAATACATATTTATAATACTTATAGTACAACGGCTCACATAAACTAAGTTAGGAAACTCTACACAGACTACAGCCAAAGTTCCTGCCCTGACGATCCTAGCGAGAGTGGGGCCTGACTGGGCGTTCTGTACAGCATGCTCATACTCGACATGCGTCACACCTCCCCCAAGATTTTACTTGCTCAACCCTGAGCTAAAATCTGATATACAGAACCCCATCAAACCCCTCACACCCAGCGACCGCATGGCACTAAAACAACGCTGAGTTTATCACTAAAACACATCTTATAAAAAAAAAAATTCACATTTCATAACTCCTCCCAACAATAGTAAAAGACATAATATCATGCTCCCAGAGCGAGCTTACAGCAGCTCAGCCGTTTGATAGTTCGTGGACTACTCAAACTCTATAGGCTATGACAAACTTATACAATTATCTATATCAAAAAGAAAGAGTTTTTATATGATTTTTATATTTTAATATGTTTTTTCCGGCTGCACTATAAGGGCAGCCTATTTTCTTCTATACCAAACGCTCAACAATCCTGCTTTACGACCCAATACGCTGGGCTACAACCGCGAGCCAACAAGCACCAAGCGCAAAATACTATTCAAACTAAAGCAGGAGGCTACCCGTGTGTCAATCTACCCAGGATCATATACCCTTGAACGACCATCTGCAACCACGTTGTCACAACCGGCAATATGGCGTATGTCCAGGTTATATACCAATAACCTTAGTGACCACCTGGTCAGCCTCATACTCCGATTGTGAAACTGGTCCAAGATCTTGAGAGGGTGATGATCTGGGTAAACTACAACGACCGGACCATAGGCTGGAACATAGACCTCGAAATGCCCCAGCGCATCATCGTCCTTTTCACTTTCATTCATCAGGTTCTGAAACGTTGCTAGTGCATTCTTAAGTCCGTCAGGCATAACATTGCACTGGTAGGTACTCCCGTCCACAACAAAACCACATACCTCTTTAGCACGCTCGGACAAAGTTACAAGCAACGACCACTCACGACATTCCTTATCCCTCAGACCCTTCGTCCACACGTAATCCAGCTCTGCTTGCACCATAGGCTGTCGAGCAGGATTTATACGGTAGGGAATTAAACTGAGCCTTGCACTATCTCCAGCCTGCATGTCGGATTCTACCCCGTACATCAGGCCTGGAGAAGCAACAAACATGCGAAAGTACTGCCATAGCCTAGTAAATAACTGCCTTGCACTGTCTCCACGAACAACATGCCTAGTGCCCTCCCACAACCCAGCCGAGACCGCAGCTTCTAACCTGTAGTCTCCCTCCTTCTCCACCTTCGTCCCTAGAACAGCCAGGTCATGAGAGGGACCATCAGTACCACCTGTGCAGTCACTCCCATAGTTCATTATTGCTAAGGCTTCCCCGCCGATACCGTACATGCGCACCCCCGCATTCCTTGTGACGACATCTGCCTGCGCAGCATCACCGCTTTCAGCGACATGGCCAGATACAGTCGGTCTATGGTAGGGCTGTTGCATTAGACTAGAGCAGCATTGGGAGGCTATGCGACGACCGGGCACTGCGATACCACAGCCGACCTTACCAATCTGCTCAATGTCCTCCTTTTGACCACCACCCTTGGCAGCCATGGGTCGACCCTGACCTGGCAACCATGCCAAAGCCTCGTCGCCCACCTTGAACCACCGAAACAACGAGGCTAACGGTCTTTCAACAGTCACGTGACCTGCCCGTGGAACATCTTGCACCGCCCGAGTTGTGAGACTCAGGGGCTCGGCACGACCAGTGGGGTATGAACCGAGCTGGTGCTGGAGTGCTGCACACTGCTGCTCAGGCAGGTGCTCTAGCGCTTCCACAGCCACCAGACTCGTGTCCCCCGCCCACTGTTCCGCCGAGACATGACAATCCCTTCTCTCCTCCACCTGTGCCCTACTACCCCCCTCTCCTTCTCCACCTTGGCCGCGGCAGACCAACGCAGGGACAGTAGGCTGCTCAGGTGGTTGCCTCACAAACTCCTCCAACAGGTTCACATGACATGCTTCCCCGTCCTCGTGTTTAATCTCGACAGCACCATTACCACACTTCTGAACTTCCGGATCCTCCAACTGCAGTTTACAAATATCTGAGGGAACCAACTTGTCTAGATGCTTCCGAAGCAACCCAAGTCCTTCCCCAATATCAAACTGAGCAACCCTTTCTTCTCTCCGTGTGCAACGTTGCTGCCTCGGAGTCTCTTCCTGCCCTACCTCCTCACTAGCTGTGACAGGTCCTGGGGCCTCTCCAGACTCTAACATAGGTGCCAATACTGAATCACCCAGGAGAGCCGCCGAGTCAAAACTCTTAAAACCAACTCCAACTTTAGCCTCCTCCTGTTGATCGTTCCTCTGCTGGTCTGCAGACGGAGGACTAGGCTGTGACACTTTATCTGCCCGAGCTCGGGTGACAACACACGCCATGGGTTGTGTCTGGCACCGCTCGACCCACTCTTGCTCTTCCCCACTCACGTCGGCCGGCCTCTCGGCAACGACTAAGGGTAGAACCTCAGAAGCGGGCATTGCAAAGTCGTTGCCGAGAAGAAGGTCGACGCCCTCCACTGGCAGTTTCTCCACAATCCCGACATCCAATTCACGTGCCACACCATCCACCTCCAACTCCAACCGCACCAGCGGGTATGACCGAGTTGCATTAATACCCTGCACCACTACCACCCGAGCCGCATTTATAGGGTAGCCAGTCAAGTTATTCATCAGAGTCTGGGAAGCACCCGTATCACGCAAGACCTCTACTCCATGCTTGCGCCCCGCCCACATCACGCAACCCCGTCCTCTATGGTCGCCAAAAACATCCTGAGCAGGGTTCGAGCCTCCCAGGTGCTTCTGCATTGGCTGTGCCTCAGCCTCTGACGAACTGCCCCGGGCAAACTCAGAAAACTTCGGAGACACACCAATGTTGCAGGCCAAAGACACAGCTGCTGTAGGTGGTTTGCTAGGACAGACTCTTGCAAAGTGCCCCTTTTCATGACAATGATAACACTCCAACTCCCCTCTGGGCTTCCCTTGGTACTGGGAAGGGCCCGGCCCCTTCTTAAATGGGACGGTGCTAGTCTTGTGGTCAGTCTTGGTATCATAGCTCTTGTACTTGTTTGCATAATGTATATCACTAATTCGGGGGGGTGGGGCGTCACGCCCCTTGTTACCTGCCTCACTACGCTGGGCAGACCCGCACCCACGAATTAGTGATAGCCGGAGGTCAGCCATCTCAGCTGCCTCCTGTAGAGTTTTAGGGTTCTTTTCTTTAATAGTTAAAGTCATATCTGCACCAGTACACTTATAAAACTGCTCGAGCAGAAACAGCTCAGTCAACTGTTCGGCCGTCTCAGCTTTCTCAGAACGTGTCCAGTTTGTAAGTGCATCTTTTAAGTCCCGGGCATGTTCAAGAAAGGTCGCCTCCCTAGTCTTCGTAACACCCCGAAACTTCAATCGATATGTTTCTGGTTGCAACTCGTATGCCCGTAGGACAGCTCTCTTCAATACTGGGTAGTAAATGCAAGACTCTAAAGGTAGTGCATCATAAGCCTTCAGACCCTTACCCGTAAGTCTTGAGGAGACTAGAGCTGCCCACTTCTCTTCAGGCCAATTATGCTCCCTACACTTCTTCTCAAAACGATTAAAAAATTCTGTGACTTCAGTTTCACTAAATGCTGGCACCAATTTGATTAAGTGGGACAAGGACTGTTCTCTTACTTGGCCCTCACGGCCCATCCGAGTCCCTGTCGACTCTGCACGAGTCTTATCTAAATCTATTTGAGCACAATATTTCTCGGAGTCGTACCTAAGCTCAGCCTCGTGCCTCCTAACTTCAGCCTCAATCTCCTTCTCCTGCTTCCTAGACTCAGCCTCAATCTCCTTCTCCTGCTTCCTAGACTCATTCTCCTGCCTCCTAGACTCAGCCTCAATTTTAGCAAGCTCAAGTCTAAATATCATATCTGGAGACAGGCAGGAAGAGGGAGCTGCCACTACTGAAGGAGGGGGGGCAAGAACTGGGGAACCACCATACGCACCGCCCGAGGGCACTCCAATCTTCCAATTCTCATCCCTCTGTGGGAGAGTGCTAACCTCCGGCAACTGAGTGGACGGCACTGTGGGAGTCGAGTGAGAGGGGATCTGGGGAGGAACCCCCCCAAACGCCCTCTCCTCCGAAACCCCATGTCGCCCACGCAACACCCAGGAAATCAGCTCCCCCTTGGACATCCCTCCTACATTGGATAGACCCAAAACCTTGGCTATCAGGTGCAAGCCATAAACATTCACCCCAGTCAGCCTCTCCTCCGTCACATGGCACTGCTTACTCACAAAAAGTCTAGCATCCTCCTCACTAGTTACTAACGGCACCTCCTCAAATGGCATCTCTCGCTCCTCGTCAATACTAGGGCACGACATACTGAAGTTCACAAAAAATTCTCGAGACAAAAGTGTTAAACTCCCTTATGTAAGCACTAATTACTAAATTAACTGGAGTCTCTTAAATGCTCTCCTAATTGCCTTACAAAAAAAAATATTCTTCAATATGTACGCTAAAGTACGAACAAACAAATGTTGTACAACTCTGCAAAAAATTATACTGTTCACAAAATCCTAAGCAAGGTCGCCATTTGTTACGACCGGGCACTCGGGTACACTAGGGCTCTTACACAGGACTCGAGTATGGCTCGCTGCCACAACGGAAACACACGATCCCAACCCCAGAGTACTGCCAGCCGAACAAAAAACGCCACTACCCTCCAGAGTTCTATCTGCTATAACGGGGTATACAAGAACTCGGTACTAGCGTTTCACACAACAGACTAATAGCAAGACGGGAGTTATCTAGTCTGGTCAACAATCAAACAAAGAAGAAAGTACTACAACACTAAAGAATAGTGTTGGCCGAAGCCGAAGTAATCCACCCTTGAACTAAGAACTTAAGAAGTCCTCCACCCTCTACTTCGGATCGGCACTATTACGTTACGTTAAACAATAGTCCTCGAGCATCAAGCAAGGAATCTTCTGATAAGTTAGATGCTTCTCGAATACTCATAAGAAGTAAGTATCGGATTTTGAACAGCAATTTAATGAATAACTCACTGGTAATTAAAGGCTTTAAATTGACATAAGAAGAATTATAAGAATAAGCAATAGGATATGGCAAACATTAAGAAGAAGTACTCCGACAATGCACTGGCAATAGCCTACTAAGATTGTGCTCGTGGGCCACTAATCTCTAAAGTAGCTAAGCGTGCCACACATGAATTCAATAGTGCATAAACAATAACATACATAAGGAGAAGCTTCAATACTATGCTGTATCTGCTGGTCGAGCAAAGTCTAGCTGGGATACATAAGGTTAAGAGACAATGGCTGAGCAAGCGGCTCGTAGCCTAGCGAGGTCCTTAAGACTGTGCGGCCAAATTACGTTAATTGACGGGATGCTCTCTTGAGAGATCCAGATCACTAGTATCTGGTTCTCTCCTGGCGATCCTCTCAAAGTCAAGCAAATGAGATAGCACAGTGTTGGGTGGCAGAGGCAAAAGCCCTCACTCGCAACACAGTGCTAAACTCCCACGGTACACAGTCAGAAAGACCACCTAGGCGTTCCACGTCTCCGTTGCAATTGTACTGGTTCAACCGCAACCTAGTACTCATAGGAAATCACAACTCAGAAACCCTATCCCAGTCTAGCATTGCCTAAACCAGCAGAAAACAGGAACATGAATAATCGCACACAGGGAAATGCATATACGAGTGCAACAAACATCAATCAATCCTATTCTAGTTAACCCTTCCAAAAATAGGCTATCTAACAGGCACTTATCTCGTGAGAACTCAAGCGATAATACTTTGGCTGACTAAATCTGCACCAAAGGGGTCATTGGTTAAAAAGGGACGAGAAGAGAAGAAGATAGGCTGTTCAGAGAGTAGAGAAAGTTCACATCAGTCGGAAGAATATGGATAGTTGCAAGGGATATGAGAAGTCGCTCTGCCTGATGAGTTCTAAAGAATTGTGGCGAGGACCTCTCCTTTTTATACTCGGCCCTCTAGTGAGCATATCGCCAACTACTAAGGACCGCCCACTAGCAATCGTTACGTAATATTCTCTCTCAATCTGGGATCGACAAAGGATTTCCCACGCGCTGAGAGGGAGGAGGGAGGAGGGAGGGAGGCCTACCTACCTCGTGGCGCGCTCACGGGCCGTCGTTACATAACTCTCTCTCTTCTCCTCATCATTACATATAAGTCCCACACACAATACTTATAACTAATGATATAAAATAGAACTCGTTGACTCAGATGAAAACAAAATACATATTTATAATACTTATAGTACAACGGCTCACATAAACTAAGTTAGGAAACTCTACACAGACTACAGCCAAAGTTCCTGCCCTGACGATCCTAGCGAGAGTGGGGCCTGACTGGGCGTTCTGTACAGCATGCTCATACTCGACATGCGTCACACTAGTTATAACTAATCGGCATGGAGCCTTCTCTAACAAGAATAACTATTTCCCTCTTAACACACCATCATTTTATTTATAAACACAAGTTTAGTATCTTTTCTCTTTAGTTTGTCCTATAAGGACACATAAATTATTATAGAACCACTGGGTTAGTCACGCATTTTCTCTCTTTCTTTAACCCTCCAGCCCCGGGGGCTATAGCTTATGACTGTACTCCTGTACCGGGGGTTTTGAGGATTTTTTACCTATGTTAACTACTCTGTAAAAGAATGAATATTGCATGTAATGTTGTGAATAAAAAAAAATAATGTTCCACAAACCTTCCTCTGTCGAATGGCGTTTAGTAGAGGTCTCTAGCCCCTCTGGTTGCATAATGGTGAGCGCGGGAAGACGAGTGCTTTTTTATGCGGGAATTTCCTCACGCGTCCGAAAGCGTCGGCCCGCCCTGGCTACGACGCACCTAGCCGCTCGCCGCGCCAAAGTATTTATCTCCCTTAGACGATTTTAGTGTTTGATATTGAGAATGTGATGTTTGTTTTGATATTTTCTAGTTATTTTGAGGCCAATTATATAAAATATGTTTATTAGGGTATCAATTTCACTGATATTGGTAATTTTCACTCGATACCGTACATTTTATTAGTAATTGAGGTAGGTTATTGTTGTATTAGGCACTTATTATTCGTTATCACAGGTGTTTATTATACTTTGGCCATCAAATCTTAGGTCTTGTGTCACTTTCACTTTGACAAATATGCTTTAGAGAGTGTCACTGTCACTGATAATGCTCATTTTCACTCGATACCGTACATTTTATTAGTAATTGAGGTAGGTTATTGTTGTATTAGGCACTGATTATTCGTTATCACAGGTGTTTATTATACTTTGGCCATCAAATCTTAGGTCTTGTGTCACTTTCACTTTGACAAATATGCTTTAGAGAGTGTCACTGTCACTGATAATGCTCATTTTCACTCGATACCGTACATTTTATTAGTAATTGAGGTAGGTTATTGTTGTATTAGGCACTGATTATTCATTATCACAGGTGTTTATTATACTTTGGCCATCAAATCTTAGGTCTTGTGTCACTTTCACTTAGTTATATGATTTGTAAACGTTTTATATACAATTTATTGTGTCTTTTTTCACTGATTTATATATTTCTATAGGTTCTAATCATATGAATGTCACTTGGTATATACATATGTGTCACTTTCACATATTATTATGGTGGAATTGTATTTGTATCAATTTTCTCATAATACTTGACTTTTTTATTATAATACATTGGTTTTCTTCCACTTTTTGCCTATATATAATTATAGTGTACATATTGTCATTTTATTTGGCAATTTCAGTATGATTATTAGAACTCCTGCTTGGTGTGGTAAGCAGCGAAGCACCCTACAGCACAGAGTGCCACCTTGCACTCCACACACTCCGTGGTTGACTTTTTACCTGGGTGCGGCCTCACCCTGCTGTGGTAGCAGACATGGCACCGCTTCTGATTTGTTCTTCCTGCTGCATTCTGAGGAAAGTAACCAAGCTGGTGCCTAAGCAGGTATGGAGCAGACTGCAAGCGGTCGATAACGGCGGGCCCAGGATGTGCCACTGCCCTCTGTGGCGTAGCATACTTCTCCAGGAGCCCCGTCAACACCTGCTTTTGGAACCTCCGCAGGCTATTGAACTTCAGGGGTGGGTTCTCATTCCGAAGCCTGTATATATTATAGGCATTCAGAATTGACATGTCCACCATATGCAGAAAGAACTTTTTGTACCATCTGCACGAGGTACGCAGGCAGTCAATGAAGCCTATCTGCATGTCGGACTTGTCCACCAGCCTCATGTTGACATTGTAGTCCAGGACAGTATCGGGCTTGGTCACCCTGGCCTGGGTGCGGCGATCCACCTTGCCAGTCTCCACCATTTCCCCCTTGTGGATGGTGGTCAGGAGGTTGACCTTCCGCTGGTCGTGCCAGTGGATAGCCAGAATGGGCCCCGACTTCTTCCTGAAGACATCACCTTTTTTGGTCTTTGCAGGGAAAGTTGGCATGCCCTTCCTTTTCCCTCGTACTGTGCCTACAGTCCCTGTCTTGCGCTCATGCAGGTACTGTGAGAGAGTGGGGGACGTGTAATAGTTGTCCGTGTAGAGGACGTGATTCTTATGGAAGTAGCGGTCCATCATGGCTTGCACCACTGCTCCGCCAAATCCAATGAGGGGGTCCACAAGCACGTCCCCTTCCTTCCCGCTGTACACCAGGAAGTCCAGGACATAGCCAGTTGTGCAGTCGCACAGCACAAAGAATTTTATGCCAAAGCGATGTCTTTTGGAGGGGATGTACTGCCGGAAGCTGAGTTTTCCCCGGAACAGCACAAGAGACTCGTCAATGACGACCTTGCGGAAGGGCTTGAAGTAGGAGGTGAAGCGGTCTCGCATCATCTCATACAACGTCCTAATCTTCCACAGCTTGTCTGGGCGGTGGACGTCGGTGTTGGTGACAAGATGGAGCGCTGCGAGGATATCAAGGTACCGGTCGCGAGCCATATATTTCCCGAAGGCAGGGGTTGAAATCAGATCATTGGTGATCCAATAGTCAGGCAACCTATGCTTCCTGACATGAGGCATTAGCATGGTGAGTGCCAGGAACACCATGAATTCTTGATGAGTCACTGGGGTCCACTTCCTCATATGGCCCTTGGTCACCTTGCCCAAAAAGTGTACCTGGAATTGGTGCTGCTTGTTTGTCTCTTTGACAACATAGCCTACCACCTCCTCATCAAAGAATGCCTCAAATAGTTCGTGTGGTGGAGCATTGGGGCCTGCAGGAAAATTGGGGGTAATGCCTGAACCCTCCAGTGCCTCATCAAAAGGTGGCACATCAGGGTTGTATCCATCCCCATCAACTACGTCCTGCCATTGAAAAACGTAGAATGGGTCTTGTCTACGCTGACGAGGAGCTCCAACTGGTAGCCCAGTACGCCCACGGCCAACTCGGGAGGCGCGCGCCCTAGGGCGGCGGCGAGGGCGTCGGTCAGGGCGGCGGCCAGGGCGGCGGGCAGAAAGACGGGCAGCACGAAGCCGGGCCAAGCGGGTGGGTCGAGGGTCGTCGATGTCCATATAGTCATCGTCATCGTCAGAGTGGTCATCTTGCCCTGACGGTGGACCTATGTAATCATGGCCAGAGTCTTCAGAGCGGTGCCCTTCATCATCAGTGGCCCCCACATAATCTGGCGGGGAACCAGTGATGCGTGGGCGGCGTGCGGGTGGGCGAGGTGGGGAAGGAGTGACAGGTGAGGCTGTGTCCTCCAGAGGTCCCGGGCTCCTTGGCCTGCGACGAGTCACAGAAAGCAATGATTCCGTTTCACTAGGCCCAGGTATTGGTGATGCGACCTCAAATACTTCTGCAGGAAGACATGTTGAAGGCGGGAGAGGTGGGGAGGACCGTGGGGAAAGTTGCGGGGACGTATGGCTGGGGCCGGCAGGGGTGGACGCCGCCGCGGGAGCCTCAAACAAAACTCTCTTACTTTTCTTCATTTTCTTGGTATATTTTCTACCTTTCCCCTTTTCGGCAGCAGTATGTCTCCTGTCGGGGGACCTAGGAGGCAAATAGGCCGAAAGTGGGGGGTCCTCAACCCTTGGCAATGGTGGGGGTGGTGGGGAAGAATGCGGGGCATCCGGGTCATCTTGGGTGGCGTGGGTAGATAAGGGAGACAATGGCGGTCGAGAAGGGTCACCACGCTGACCCTCACTCACAGCCTCATCCTCACCAACTATTTTAGCTTGTTCCCTAGCTGCCGCGGCCGCCTTTTCAAGTATTTTTAACTTGTAGAAATGGAGCTTGAAAGGCGATTTACCTGGGGAAGGGCTTGGAGTCGTGTCACTTATGCAAAATTTTGTTTGTGACCTTGAACTCTCCCACTCACTCACTCTCGCAAGTTCACTTTCTTGAGGTAAACCAGCTTCCTCAACAACTGGTACATCACGTACATCACCTTCATCACTCTCATCACTCTCAAATTCTTTCGCAAATCCCAGGAATTGTTCTTTATCACTCTCATGGCCATAATCACTCGACTTATAATTACTCGAGTGGTCACTCACTTCTTCATCAATCTTATGCTTGGCATCAGCTTTCTCATAAAGTCTCAAAGTCGTCTCAATACCTCCGGGAGATAACACATTTAGGCGATGGCGTCGGGGTAAGGCACGACGCACTATCAAGGGCGTCGTAGGAAGCACGATGTCGGACACGGCGGAATCACTATTTGGTGTACTGTCCATGATGGCGTTGGGGTAGATACTGTTGTTGTGGCGTCGTTGACGCCGGGTGGCGCCACCTACCGCCCAATCATCACAAAATGTGCGCGCGGCTTTCGAAAATCAAGCACGAAAGCAAGGGGCGTACATGAGGCCATCCGGGTTGCGCGGGCCGAGTATGTTATGGGCGTATATGAGGTCATCCGGGTTGGAGGGGTTAAGTCTGGTTCGGGCCCAATATGGGTCCTTTAAAAATATATTTATTGTATACTGCTAGGTGTGTACTGGAACAATTTCACCACCTCAAAGCTGGCCAATAGCTCTTCTGGAAATTCTTGCTCCCGTCTACTATCTGTCGACCCTCTTGAATCGCTTGGCTGTAAGTATGCAAGCCAGCGATGTGACGACAGGCGGCCGGATACTGAAGGTGTATCCGCCTAGTACAGTGGTCAGCAACCCTTAAAGCTAGAAGAGCCATTTTTGTAAGTTTCATAAAGAAAATTGTATTGCCGGAGCCGCAATACAAAAATGGTCTCATCAACCGAAATCTACAGTACTTCAGAAATAAGAGAATATACCTTACTTTTGAACTAAACAAATTATAGTAATATTGTTCCATATACTGATATTCACAAGATTAGCAAAGACATGGCTCATTTCTAGAATCATAACGATTCATACCTATACATCCTATCGAAGTTGAATACAAAAATCTAATGGTGCCTTGAATGTGTTATAGGATGCCTTTATTTTGAAGGAAGAATTATTATTTCCGAAGCTTCTGGCGCCACACAAGTATCCTGAAAGAGCCGCATGCGGCTCCTGAGCCGCAGGTTTCCAACCCCTGAGCCCTAGTAGGTGAGAGCGATGCTAGGCCTGAGGTGGTCTTTACTGGAACATTTGGGGAGGGCTGGGTGGCTGGAATAAGTGGTTCCGAGCTCCCTTTGGTGCCCAAGCGAGAGAGAGGAAGTGGGTTGCAAGAAACTCGCCCAGTGGGTTCCGAGAGGAGAATGACCGCTGCAGCCTTCCCCACCCCCTTAATATAGTCACGCCTCTCGCTCTCCGGCGCTGTGATTGGCTGAGCCGGCGGTTCGGCCACCCGCACATCTTGAATTTTCCCTCTCTTTGCTTCCACTCTTTTCTCTTCATAATATGTTCCTGGAAGCTGATTGCAAATGTCTTTTAGTGGCTTATGGGAGTATAGGGCTGGCACTGATATATTAGACCCATTGCAACCAGAGGAAATGACCGGTGAAGAGAGCGAGAGCGAGTTTAAAGGTGTGGCGGTACACGTAGCCGTCCGCTCCGAAAAGGAAGGCTTCTGATTGGTCGGCCGGAAAGGCGTGGCATGTTTATGACGTGAGCCCGAAGTGTCAAACTCAGCTGATGAATAGAGAAGGTAAAAGGGTGCGCGCTGATTGGTGGATGGTATATCTTGTAGTTAGTTAAATGACGCATTGGTGGATAAGGTAAACTGCGCATGCGTCATTTTTGGGAACCTGAGGGTCCCTTGCACAAGACAAGCCAGACTCGCTTTAGTTACGACCTTGTGAACATCTCCTTCTAGCCGCTCTCAATACAACCCACCTGTTCATGCTAAGTCACTCTAATTCTTAACTCCTAGTGGCCACTATACCTTCTATCTATTCCTAATTCTATCCTTGAGCTATCCGTCATTATCATAAGAACATAAGAACATAAGAAAATGGGAGTCTGCAGAAAGCCGATTGGCCTAAGCAAGGCAGATCCCTGTCCCACACAACCCCAATTACAAAGCCCAATTATAGGCTCAACACTCTAATACCCTGAGGATCATCTTACCAAAACGGTTAGAGATTAACGCAGGATTACGGGGGTCTGCAGAGCGCTGATTGGCCCAACCCTGCTGATCCCCCTTCACACCCAACCCTTCTCGTCCATATGCTTATCCAATTTTATCTTAAAGCTCCCTATCGTTTTTAATCCCACTATAGCACTTGGTAGTCCATTCCACCCATCTACAACTCTGTTACCAAACCAATATTTGCCTATATCTTTTCTGAAACGAAATTTATCTAATTTGAAACCATTGGTACAAGTTCTTTCGCTATCACTGAGCTTTAGTACATTTGTCATGTCCCCTTTGTTAATCCCACTAACCCACTTGAACACCTCTATCATATCCCCTCTAACTCTGCGTCTCTCTAACGAATGTAAGCCTAATTTCTTCAACCTTTCTTTATACGGAAGATTTCTAATATTATGGATCATTTTTGTCATTCTACGTTGTACTCTCTCCAATGAATCTATGTCCATTCTGTAATAAGGACACCAAAATTGAACAGCATAATCCATATGGGGTCTCACTAATGACAAGTAAAGTTTTAAGATAACATCAGCAGTTCTGTTACTCACACTCCTTGAGATGAACCCGAAAATCCTGTTTGCCTTGTTTCGAACGTTTATACACTGTTGTCTAGGCTTCAAATCATTGCTAACAAACACACCTAGATCTTTCTCACAATTCGAGTTTTCTAATTCCACATTAGCTAGTTTATATTTAACATTTGTATGCATCTTCCCTATCTTTAATACCTTGCATTTGTCAATGTTAAACTTCATCTGCCAATTTACTGACCATTCGTGTAAGGTATCTAGATCCCTTTGGAGGCACTCTATATCTCTATCTGAATCAATTGTTCTCCCCATTTTGGTATCGTCTGCAAATTTACTTATCCTACTAGTTATACCTAAATCAAGGTCATTTATGTATATAACAAACAACAGAGGACCTAATACAGATCCCTGGGGGACACCACTTTTGACTGCTCCCCATTCTGACTTCGTACCATTTATGCTGACTCTCTGCTTCCTACCAATTAGCCATGACCTAATCCATCCCAACAACGCCCCACCTATTCCATGCACCTCAACCTTTCTCATCAATCTCTCATGGGGGACTCTGTCGAAAGCTTTACTGAAATCTAAATATATTATATCATATGTCTTGTCATTACCTACTGCTTCATATACCTCTGAGAAAAAACTAAGCAAATTAGTAAGGCAAGAACGTCCCTGAGTGAATCCATGCTGAGAAGAATATATTAAATTAAATGTAATCTAAGTGGTTTCTAATTTTACTAGCAATAATTGACTCTAGTAGCTTTCCTATGATTGATGTAAGACTAATGGGACGGTAATTGGATGCTATTGATTTGTCACCTTTTTTGAAGATCGGAACTACGTTTGCAAGCTTCCAAGCTTCTGGAACTATACCTGCCTCCAATGACTTGTTAAATAAAAATGTTAATGGGTAACTTAACTCATCCCTACATTCTTTTAATACTCTAGCATATACCTCATCAGGACCAGGCGATTTATGAGGTTTCAGTCTGTCAATTTCCTTAAGCACATCATTTCTACTTATAGTAACCGTACTTAACCTATTTTCTATACTATCGCTATATACCTTACGGACTTCTGGAAACTGTGCCAAATTGTCATTAGTGAAAACGGAAAGAAATTGACTATTTAATGTACTGCACATTTCTAAATCATTTTCTGTCATTTCTCCTATCGAAGTTTTAAGGGGACCAATTACATCTCTAACCTTGGATTTATATAGTTGGTAAAAAGCTTTAGGATTATTTTTTGAGTCATTGGCAACCTTAATTTCATAATTTGTTTTTCTTTCCTAATATCCTTTTTTACCTGTCTTGATAGATTCTGATAGTAAGCAAGTAGGTGAATTTCGCCTTTTCTAATTTTTCTATATATTCCTCTCTTTTGTCCTAGAAGATCTAATAGTCTATTATTCATCCATTTGGGTTGGTTCTGTGTTGATCTAAATTTTCTTTTGGGGATGTATTTATTTTGTGCATTGAATACTGACTTGATAAAATTATCGTATGTATCTACCAAGGTTGACGTCTCTTCCTGACTTAAGATGACAGGTGCCTGAGAAGGGGTACACTCATTTGGACACCTGGATCGACTTAATTTTTTGACCATAGGGTCCGCTAATAGGGCTCTTCTTAACCCACCATAATTGGCTTTTCTAAAGTCAGGTATTAATGTTGTATTCTCTCTGGTATTACCTTTCCATTGTATATTAAAATTCACAGAATTGTGGTCACTATTTCCTAGGTGGTCCCCTATCTCTACATTATTTACCATATGTTCATTGTTGCTGAAAACTAAATCGAGAATATTATTACCTCTAGTCGGCGTATCTATGAATTGAACGGTTAAAGTAAGTTAACTCTTATAAGTTTGTAGGTAAATTACACTTTGTTTACTCTTGAATTCATACACTTGGTTTCTTTTCATATGACGATAAATTGAACACTTTAGCAGTTAATTTCTCAAATATAATGTAACAATATGAAACTACTGTGTCTGCATCATAATAAGACCAAGTTTATATAATTTGCACCATATTTCATTACAAAACCTAAATAAATAATGGAGAAATCTTGGTGGGAACATTGCAATTTACTGCCAGTTGAAAAAATGCAGAATATAGTTGATATTGTGCATACAATATATAGAATAGTTATTATACAGAGTAATGCTTTCCATCATATCACTCTGGGCAAATTTCATGTTTATCAAGCATTATAAAATGTGTTATTTTCTGTACTCATCCACTAATACCCCTAACTTACAAATTAACTCCTTACGTATATTGTTCATATGCTATTAACTAGCATGACTTGATACAATACTCACACTAACCACTCCTGTCTATAACATCGGTTGTATACTTATAACCAACAACGCTCCGTTAGTACCTCATCTTAGCCACCTCGCCCGCCAATATCTATGCAATATAGGATAGATCTTCCCCTATGACTTCCCTCCCCCCTTAGTGAATTGTTATGCTCTTCTTATCATGCAGGCTCTTCCCACAGTCATATACTGGCTGTGACTGTACTGCCTGTTGTCAGTGACTGTACCCCCTTCCCGCCTCGCCTGCCTCGCTCGCTCACCCGGGTTCACTCTCTGTACTCCTATCAAAGGAAGCCTTCTTGACTCCAGACTGAACCCCTCAATGAACCGTATGACCCACAATGGCATACGGGACTTCAATAGTTCGGCTCCTCACCACTATGTACCCACATGCGCTTCTTGTTACATCACACATAAAGAGAGGTAACATAGGGTTTGAGCTGGAGAGCTTAGGCAGTTCATATCTGGTGGTGTTCTCGACGGGTGGTGCTTATTGGATTCTACAAGCCTGGATTGTCCGGCTCACCTTTCTCGACGTACTGCCTGTGGGAGCCTAGCAGTGTGGAGATGATAGGGGTGGTTGTGAGTTGCTCCAGGACTTAAACCCATTTTAACCCTCTCGCATTTTTAGGACGTGATCGCGTCATAACGCCACCCCTCGAAGAGTCGTCGTATGACGCAATCGCGTCATAATGCCACCTGTAAGTTAGAAATATTCGTGGTAGATAAGTTTATGACGCGATTTGGACGCATTTTTGGCTGGTAAGTTAGCCATCAGTAAGCTACAAAATTAAATATCTGGCAACCCCATAGCATCCCTGTGTGAGGAGTGCGGGGCTTTGTTTCACCAGTTGTGAGCCGGCCGCCAGTCTGTGAGGTAGTACTCCCGGACCTTTAAATCTCGTCTTGCCTCCATTGCCCGCCATGGAGCGGGTTTCAGGCGGGCAAATCTTGATTATTTATGTACTAAGAGGCAGTGTATCATCAATTTGTGGCTATCTATTTATAATTTATGTATATAACTCGTGATTTGTGACTCTGTGCCTCGTTGTTCGCTCTCCATAGCCAGCCATGTGTTTTTTAGGCGGGTAGAATGGACCCAGTGAAAGTGTTGTGAACTGTGAATAAAAATATTATTTATATCATATTCGTAGGGTTAATGTAGTAAGCATTCTTAGTCACATTCCTAACTTATGTTAGGTTTGTGATTATGAATGTAAGCTAGGCTATACGTGTGTGTCCTATATATATTGCCCTAAAACCTTCATTTTCGCTTGAAAGACCAATATATTTATGAATAAATACTACATACGAAGTATAGTAAAGCTGTAATTACGAAATATAGTTGTGTTTTGCCCATTTTTGGCATTATTTTATGCCCAATTTGGGCAATTTTTAGTGAATACACAGTTTTATTTGAGTGAAGTAACTAACAGTGAAGTGTGGATAGATAATAAACAAATTTTTTAGACAAAAATGTCACGGTAAGTACAAATATGTCACAGTAAATAGCCTGGCATAAAAAATACAAGACTTTTATGCGCCACTGTACACTACACTACAGCAGTGAACCTTTGGACAGCCACAGATGTCTTGGTAAAGTACCTAAGCTAATCCCATAATTACTTGCCCGCGGCGGGTCAGCACTCCTTGACCTTTTACCTTTTCCTCACAGCTGGGATATTTTATATGTTTAGGCTTGGGCTAGGCCTATCTTAATTTTATATATAATATATATATATATATATATACAGTATATATATATATATATATATATATATATATGAGTATTTCTATTGTTATTTTATATATAGGCCTATTTTTCTTTATTGTGATTTATTATAAGTTTTATTTATTTATTTTATTTATATAATTTTATTTTATATATAATTTTGTTTCATTTATATATATATTTTTGTTTTATTGTTCCTGTTCCCCAGGGTGTCCATTGGACCACCCCCTATGTCCAGAGCAAGGGCAGGGCCCATAATCGAGTATTTATAGTTATTTTATATATATATTTATTTATTATAGTTTTTATTAATTTTATTTATAGGCCTATCATTTTATTTTAATTATAACTTTGTTTCATTTATATATATATATATATATATTTTTTTTTTATTGTTTCTGCTCCCCAGGGTGTCCATTGGACCACCCCCTATGTCCAGAGCAAGGGCAGGGCCCATAATCGAGTATTTATAGTTATTTTATATAAATTTGTATTTATTATTGTTTTTATTTATTTTATTTATAGGCCTATCATTTTATTTTATTTATAATTGTTTCATTTATATATTTTTGTTTGTTATTGTTCCTGTTCCCCAGGGTGTTTGGCCAAAGAGCCCCAAGGTATAAATATATATATTCTTATAATACCATACTATGACTACGTCATGGTGTTCCCCCATTTGAATTACAAAATGCGGAACTATACCGTCATGAATCCATTATACTCACGTCATCTGGAATCGGATAATGCAAAACTATGACTATGTCATGGTGAACTATACCAACGTTATATGGATCCAGTGATGGCGAACTTGCGTCATGACAACTATCAACGTCAATTACGTTTTTCCTTTATTTCCATTTCTTGGTTTCAGCATCGTAAGCTAACTACGCCAGCCTGCCACCATACGCCACCCTACCGCCATACGCCAGCCTACCACCATACGCCACCCTACCGCCATACGCCAGCCTACCGCCATACGGCAGCTGCCATGTCGGACAAGAAGAAACCTTTGCGGGACTCCCAGCTGGAAGATGTGGTCAATGAGGTGCTGGACATGACGACGACGGATGAGACGGCGAGCGAGAGTGAGTCGGACGAGTGGTCTGACGATGAGGATTGGGCTTCACCTCCGCCCAAGCGACTCCACCTCGACGCTCCCACTTCGGCCGATCCACCACCACCACCACCAGCAACGTCAGACAACCCACCACCACCACCACCAACTGAACCAGCCCCAGCGGATCCACCACCACCACCATCCAACCCATCCACATCCCATCCCATCCCCTCTACATCTCATCCCATCCCATCTACATCTCATCCCATCCATAACATCGCCGATTACCTCCTACCATCACCCAACTTCCCCCAACTTCCCACGTCACCTCTTCCATCCACCTCGCGTGGCGGTGCCTCATCCTGGCTTCCAGCAGGATCACCAGCCCGCAGCCCACACCTGTTTGCTACGCTACTTGCTGTGGGCACTTTGAATACCCCGCCTTCGCATGCCATGGGAATGGTCACCCCCGCAGTGTCCCCCTTCAGCGACACACCGTTGACCCCCTCGGCATTTGTTCTGCCTGAGCATCGAGCCGCAATGCGTGCTGAGGTTGCTGAAGCCGCAGTGCGTGCTCAGCTTGTTGCTGAGGTGCCATGTACAGCGTTGAATCCTCCAGCAGCAATCGAGGAGCTTCTTCCCCAAAGGCTTCCTCTTCACCATTCACCAACTGGTACAGCTGCACCAGGTTCACCAGCTCCACACCTTTCACCAGCTGGTGCAGCTGCACCAGGTTCACCAGCTCCACACCTTTCACCACTTGGTGCTGCACCAGGTTCACCGGCTTCTGCATCATCTGATGCAGAAGCCCCCCCCACTCAACCCCTCGACCTACCACCTATGCCACGCCGGAGGCCAGGTCCCCGTAGGGGGGCAGGTGGTAGGCCCAGGGGCCGCAGAGGTGTTCCTCGCGGTGGTCATTGCGGTGGTCCTCGCGGTGGTCCTCGCGGTGGTCGTGGCCGTGCTCGCGATCCTGCCCCCGATCGTGATGCCGGTTGGACCGACACCCCCTTCGACCCCCAGCCTGATCTGTTCTCAGGGACCCCTGGCATGCAGGTTCCAAAGCCAGTGACTCCTCTCCAGTTCTTCCAGCTCTTCTTTACAAGGGAGATTCTGCAATACCTGGTAGTGGAGACAAATGCTTACTCCAAGTTCGTTGACGGAGCAGCCGCTCTTTGGCACCTGTTTGGTGAGGAGGAAATGGCCAAATTCCTTGGCCTGTACTTCCTCATGGGCATCACCAAGATTCCTTCTCTGAGTCACTACTGGCGTTCAACTGTCCTTCACGACTACCCAGTATTTCGGAGAACGATGAGTAGGACTAAGTTTCTAGCCTTGTTGAAGTATTTCCATGCTTTCAACAACAAGGCAGTCTGCAGGCAGAACAAGGACAGGCTTGTGAAGGTTCGGACGGTGATGGAATACCTACTTGAAGGCTTCAAGCTGGCATACATCCCCACCGAAAAGCTGTCCCTTGACGAAGGCAGCCTTGGATGGAAGGGTCGCCTTTCATTCAAGGTTTACAACCCAATGAAGCCGACGAAGTATGGTGTCAAGCTGTACATCCTGGCAGAGGCGTTGACTGGCTATGTGTGGGACTTTCGGGTCTACACCGGTCCGGGTACATCTCTCCAGGAGACGATGGAGGGTCTCACGGAGTCCTTCAGCGGCCAGGGGTACAGGCTGTACATGGACAACTATTACAACTCAGTTGACCTGTGCCAGCAAATGCTCACACACAACATCTATGTGTGTGGCACCCTGCGCCTTGTACGAGGAGCTCCTAAGCGGTTGTACGACATTGCTAAAGCAAATCAGCTTGAACGCGATGCGACATTAGCAATGAACAACGGCTTAACCATGGTCCTACTTTGGCGAGACAAACGCATCGTCAACATGGTGTCCACTTTCCACAACCAGGACACCATCCCGAAGCTTGTCAGTTTCAAAGAGAAGGACCAACAGGGCAAGTGGCGTCGTGGACAGAGGGAGGTCTTCAAACCTGTTTGCGTTGAAGACTACAACATCCACATGGGTGGGGTGGATCACTTCGACCAGATGGTCCAGTACTACCCCATCCAGCGAAGGACGGTCAAGTGGACGAAGAAGATCACCTTCTACTTCATCCAAATGGCCCTCTTCAACGCCCATGTCCTGTACAGGAAGTGCTACCCAAGGAAGAAGATGACCTTGCTGGACTTCCAGGAGCACATCTGTACTTCCTTGCTGCACTTCAACCCTGCAGAGTGGCCTATGTCGGGGAGGCCAGTCCACCGAGCACGATCTGCCGCGTGACCAGCGTGAGCCACAGAGGCATGCACGCAGGCAACGGCAACCCGGTGGATCATCTGGGTCGTCTGACGACGACCATCCAGACTCCCCAGCCCCTGCTGCTCCTGACAACACTCCACCCTCTCCTGTGTCTGCTCCTGGTGGAGGCGTTGAGAGGGCACCACGTCTCGATGTCCCCTCCCCACCACCAGAACCAGATAATGCTGCTGCTGATGCTGCTGCCCCGGGGGGAAACTATGTCCTGGTTCAACCCCCCGTGGTACTAGCACCTGATGCAGCTGCTGCTGGTGACAATGGGGAAGCAGCTCTTGAAGCTGCCAACCAACCGCCACCAGTACTGGAAGCAGCAGGAGCGGTGCGAGTCCGGAGACCTCGACCTGGAGTTGTCCCAAGGCCCCGTCCTATTGTTCTGAACAATGTCCGGTTGAACAGGGCCTTGGACCATTCTCGGCAGAGGATTCCGGCAAGAAGCGACTCCGTTGCTATTACTGCAAAGTAATGAACGGCATTCGCAAGGACACAAGCTTCCGCTGCACGACTTGCACGGTTGCCCACTGCATTGACGTCAACGACTGCTTCAACCTTTTCCATCGTCACAATGCAGGTGTCCTATAGTCAGGAGCCATGTGCAATCATTCATTCATTGATTCATTCATTTCTCTTCTCCATTTCTCTTCTTCATTCACCTGGCTTCATTCACCCACCTTCATTCACCCACCTTCATTCACCCACCCTCATTTACCCACCGACATTCACCCACCGACATTCACCCACACATTCACCCACCGACATTCACCCACCTACATTTACCCACCTTCATCATCAAAGTGGATATAGGCCTCCTGGGGAAACCACTCTAAAAAAATAACGAGTGAAATGCAGTACCTCCTAGGGTGGCTTGGAAATCTGCATATTTCTGTGGTTTGACACCTTGTATATATATATATATATATATATATATATATATATATATATATATATATATATGTATATATATATATATATATATATATATATATATATATATATATGTATATATATATATATATATATATATATATATATATATATATATGTATATATTGATAACTGGGATAGTTTCTATGGGAGAGATGGGATGTACGCAAGGGATGGGGTTCATCTTTCACGGTTAGGGGTTTCTACATTAGCTAGTTCTTTAGATAGGGTGGTTGTGGGGTTTTGAACAGAAATATTGAGAGTGTAAATGAGAGGTTTAATGGAACAATTTTAGCGTCAGGCGAAAGCGATAAGGATATTCAGTCTCATGCTAAAAATGATGACTATAATGCAAATGATAGTAGTGATGGTGCAACGGAAGATGGAAATGTCGTTAGAAATAAAGGTAAATTAGGTATAAAGAAAAGAAGTAAATTGAGAGTATATTACACAAACTGTAGGAGTCTATGTAACAAAATGAACGAACTTAGAGCCCTTGTTAGCAAAGAAAATATAGACATAATAGCGCTAACTGAAACGTGGATTAATACAGAAACCAGGCATTTTTTAGCAGAATTTGATATACCAGGATATAGTTTGTTTAAATATGACCGAACAAGTAAGAGGGGTGGCGGTATAGCAGTGTTTGTCAGGAGTACATTAAAAAGCTGTATTAAATCAGGTATTAGACTAAATAACGATAATGAAAGTGTTTGGGTAGAGGTTAACGAAGGTAGTGAGACCATAGTTATTGGAGTTATGTATAGACCGCCAAATATGAGTAGAAATGACGGAACGTCATTATGGGAGGAAATTAAAATGGCATCAAGGTTTAGCAATGTGTGCATTATGGGGGATTTTAATTTTCCGAATATAGATTGGCAGCATCAAATAGGAGACTCTGATTCTGAGGAGTTTATAGAGGTAGTACAAGATAGTTTTTTATTTCAATTCATAGATACGCCGACTAGAGGTAATAATATTCTCGATTTAGTTTTCAGTAACAATGAACATATGGTAAATAATGTAGAGATAGGGGACCACCTAGGAAATAGTGACCACAATTCTGTGTATTTTAATATACAATGGAAAGGTAATACCAGAGAGAATACAACATTAATACCTGACTTTAGAAAAGCCAATTATGGGGGGTTAAGAAGAGCCCTATTAGCCGACCCTATGGTCAAAAAATTAAGTCGATCCAGGTGTCCAAATGAGTGTACCCCTTCTCAGGCACCTGTCATCTTAAGTCAGGAAGAGACGTCAACCTTGGTAGATACATACGATAATTTTATCAAGTCAGTATTCAATGCACAAAATAAATACATCCCCAAAAGAAAATTTAGATCAACACAGAACCAACCCAAATGGATGAATAATAGACTATTAGATCTTCTAGGACAAAAGAGAGGAATATATAGAAAGATTAGAAAAGGCGAAATTCACCTACTTGCTTACTATCAGAATCTATCAAGACAGGTAAAAAAGGATATTAGGAAAGAAAAAAGAAATTATGAAATCAAGGTTGCCAATGACTCAAAAAATAATCCTAAAGCTTTTTACCAACTATATAAATCCAAGGTTAGAGATGTAATTGGTCCCCTTAAAACTTCGATAGGAGAAATGACAGAAAATGATTTAGAAATGTGCAGTACATTAAATAGTCAATTTCTTTCCGTTTTCACTAATGAAAATTTGGCACAGTTTCCAGAAGTCCGTAAGGTATATAGCGATAGTATAGAAAATAGGTTAAGTACGGTTACTATAAGTAGAAATGATGTGCTTAAGGAAATTGACAGACTGAAACCTCATAAATCGCCTGGTCCTGATGAGGTATATGCTAGAGTATTAAAAGAATGTAGGGATGAGTTAAGTTACCCATTAACATTTTTATTTAACAAGTCATTGGAGACAGGTATAGTTCCAGAAGCTTGGAAGCTTGCAAACGTAGTTCCGATCTTCAAAAAAGGTGACAAATCAATAGCATCCAATTACCGTCCCATTAGTCTTACATCAATCATAGGAAAGCTACTAGAGTCAATTATTGCTAGTAAAATTAGAAACCACTTAGATACATTTAATTTAATAAATTCTTCTCAGCATGGATTCACTCAGGGACGTTCTTGCCTTACTAATTTGCTTAGTTTTTTCTCAGAGGTATATGAAGCAGTAGATAATGACAAGTCATATGATATAATATATTTAGATTTCAGTAAAGCTTTCGACAGAGTCCCCCATGAGAGATTGATGAGAAAGGTTGAGGCGCATGGAATAGGTGGGGCGTTGTTGGGATGGATTAGGTCATGGCTAATTGGTAGGAAGCAGAGAGTCAGCATAAATGGTACGAAGTCAGAATGGGGAGCAGTCAAAAGTGGTGTCCCCCAGGGATCTGTATTAGGTCCTCTGTTGTTTGTTATATACATAAATGACCTAGATTTAGGTATAACTAGTAGGATAAGTAAATTTGCAGACGATACCAAAATGGGGAGAACAATTGATTCAGATAGAGATATAGAGTGCCTCCAAAGGGATCTAGATACCTTACACGAATGGTCAGTAAATTGGCAGATGAAGTTTAACATTGACAAATGCAAGGTATTAAAGATAGGGAAGATGCATACAAATGTTAAATATAAACTAGCTAATGTGGAATTAGAAAACTCGAATTGTGAGAAAGATCTAGGTGTGTTTGTTAGCAATGATTTGAAGCCTAGACAACAGTGTATAAGCGTTCGAAACAAGGCAAACAGGATTCTCGGGTTCATCTCTAGGAGTGTGAGTAACAGAACTGCTGATGTTATCTTAAAACTTTACTTGTCATTAGTGAGACCCCATATGGATTATGCTGTTCAATTTTGGTGTCCTTATTACAGAATGGACATAGATTCATTGGAGAGAGTACAACGTAGAATGACAAAAATGATCCATAATATTAGAAATCTTCCGTATAAAGAAAGGTTGAAGAAATTAGGCTTACATTCGTTAGAGAGACGCAGAGTTAGAGGGGATATGATAGAGGTGTTCAAGTGGGTTAGTGGGATTAACAAAGGGAACATGACAAAATATGTACTAAAGCTCAGTGATAGCGAAAGAACTCGTACCAATGGTTTCAAATTAGATAAATTTCGTTTCAGAAAAGATATAGGCAAATATTGGTTTGGTAACAGAGTTGTAGATGGGTGGAATGGACTACCAAGTGCTATAGTGGGATTAAAAACGATAGGGAGCTTTAAGATAAAATTGGATAAGCATATGGAGGAGAAGGGTTGGGTGTGAAGGGGGATCAGCAGGGTTGGGCCAATCAGCGCTCTGCAGACCCCCGTAATCCTGCGTTAATCTCTAACCGTTTTGGTAAGATGATCCTCAGGGTATTAGAGTGTTGAGCCTATAATTGGGCTTTGTAATTGGGGTTGTGTGGGACAGGGATCTGCCTTGCTTGGGCCAATCGGCTTTCTGCAGACTCCCATTTTCTTATGTTCTTATGTTCTTATATATATATATATATATATAATTTATGTATATATATATATATATATATATATATATATATATATATATATATATATATATATATATATATATTATATATATATATATATATATATATATATATATATGTATTTATATATATTTATGACACCTTGTATTTATATATATATATATATATTTGGAAAGAGGAGAACAAATACTATTATTTGAGCAAAAAAAAAGAAATATGGTCATCACTCACAATTTAGAGCTAGGACGGTGTGAAGACAATTGCATGGGAAATAATTGTATTCCAGACTCATTTACACTTTCATATTTCGATTTATTTACATTTTTTTTTTTTTTTATCATGTACTATAAATATTCCTCTTTCCATTGACATATGATACATCACAATAAACCGCATTCTGGTGGATGAAAATACAGAAAAACACAAGGCTTCGAAAACTCGCCCAGCCTCATATTTCATGGCAAATTAACACCTTACGAGCGGCCTATGCGGTTTATTTATATGTACCGCCCAGCGGGGTGTTTTTAGCCAAAATAGGGCTGTTTACGTGATCATTTTCATGCCTAAATAAGACCCAGAACGTAAAACAAGTATCTATCCCTGAAAGGGCATAAACAGAGCTTTCGAATGACACCATAACGATCCTTTTATGATGGCTAGTTTTCTTGCAATAACCGTGCAACGCGAGTGCAAAAAGCATGTAATTAGGCACTTTCCCCATACAATTCCGTATATAGCGAGTGAGAGAGGGAGGGAGGAGGTGGGATTCGTGTCAGTAGGTTCGCCGCGGTGGTCTGGAGCAGTCATACGCTCGCTACTCTCCTGCCACCACTTGTCTCTCTCTCTCAGCCACATTACGTGCTGAAATTGCCACACGATATATGTCGAGCACCGCCACATAGTCCAGCTTTATTTAACTCGACTTATGTTGCGCCCCGACATTTAAGGGTTAAAGAATGTCTTCCGTAAGTTAGCTAATTAAGTTGTTGGATGCGGGAGGGTTATCTAAATATTAATATTTAATTTGATATTTTATTTGTTTTAGTTTTCTTTAATATTTCTTTATAATTAAATGTTTACTTTATTTATAAACATTAAATTCACTTCGATTATTTATTAACGAAATTCACTTTTGATTTAATTGTTTAACATTAATTTTATAACTTGAATAACACCTTGTAAGTAAAACTTTATTTTATTAAAATTCTTTTATAAATATATTGGTTATAATTCTTCCCCTGTTTTGTTATATGTATTAGTGTGAGTGTTTCTTTGTTTTACTCTGGTGACTATTTATTCTTTTGCTCAAGCCATACTAATATTTTGTTTTACCTATATACCTGGGATTTTTATACTAATGCCTGATACGGGGTGTCTGGTGGGGAGAGGATATACTCTAATAATCACTTAGATTATAGAGACATATATTATCATAGTGCCATAAGAACTTGGGTTTCTGGTACTTATACTAGTTAGCATCTATATCCTCTCACGTCTGTCTTTGTGTTGTCCCTCTGGGGTGTCTACACCTCTGGATAATCAGGTCGAATTACTTGTAAACTATTACCTAGATTCTAGTCCCAGAGGGGCGTAACATAAATGGGGGCCTGTCCGGGATCTGTAATTTTGTTGTGTATGAGCTTGAATGACGTTTAATATGTTCACCTGATAAGATGGTGATAGACCTCGCACTTGCATATATATATATATAAATATATACAGGTATATACAGGGTTTTGTATTTATAAATAATTGTGCTAATCTTTATTATTAATTATTGCAAATCATAATTTTTCCTTACTTATTATTTAAAATGGTTTTGTTGTCCGTGGTTATGTATATTGCTGTGGCTCTTTAAATTATTCTGTTCTATATATATTAATACAAAATTATGTGGTTAGGTTTGTAAAGTTACAGTAATAATATAACCTCAGTACTCACTAAGGGTTAAGTGTGTCTATATGTAAAACCCGTACACCACCAGAATAGTGCTCAAATCATACTCTTCCTCATACGAGTCATTCATACCCTGACAGGCAGTATCTAGTATTCTCTATGGGGATTTTCGGTGACAGGAATTGAATCCCTGCACCCCGGTCTTCCACCCGAGTCAAATCATATAATCCAAATCATTTTCAGAGTAGGATAGACCCCTCATCTTATCATCTTCAATATAATCCAATATATTAGATCAATGCCATGACTACCTTCATCAAATATTAGTGATTAGGATTGAAGTAGGATCTTGTCTGCCTTGTGCTTTCACCTCATGCCTCTTCATCATGTCCTATCATGTCAGGAGTTGTGTGCGTCACGGAAACTAGGAATCAGATTAAATGTAAGTGGGTACCAAGAACCTAACTGCAGACTTGCCTGTACACATTATTCTCTCCATTGGCATATTTTAACTGGGTATTGCTGATGTCATATCTGATTCATAGTATCTGTTCATTAGTGTTATAATATTGGCACTAATTCCCCGCATTATCTTCACAGTATGTATTAAGACAGTAAAATGCTAAATATGTCTCATGAAATGCGTCCATACTACTCTACCAGTTAGGCCTGAGCATTTAGTAGTGTAGGTTGGCCCACTGCTAGTTCTCCTCAGGTAAGTGAGTGGTAACTTAAATATATATATATATATATTTTTTTTTTTTTTTTCTTGCGCCAACCATTTAACATGTCTAGCTCATTTAGTGTAAAGGAATTTTGCAGGGCTCCTGATTTAGAGCAACTTCGTGAACATGATCTGAACAAGGATATCTGGAAGTACATAGCTTTAAATGTTGACATCCATTTCGAAAGTTCTCATACTAAACAACAGATAAAGAACCTAGTTATTAATGAGTAAGGGACTCCTCCCCCCAGAAGCTTCAGATATAACGTCAGCTAATGGAGTACCAGATCCTTCAGCAGTAGATGTGGAGGACACTACTAGCCAGTATTCTGCCGTTTCTGTTCACAAACCGTGGTCTGAATCAAGGTTAGCTTTTGAGCATGAAAGACTTGGAGACTTGAGAGAGTTAGAACGTGCGAAACTAGAACAGGCCAAGGAACTAGAGATAATAAAACTGAAATAAAAGAGGAACAAAAGGAGAAGGATAGACAACAAGCTAACGAGTTAGAACGTGCCAAAAACGAGTTAGAACATGCCAAAAATGAGTTAGAACGTGCGAAACTAGAAGAATCTAAGACCATCGAGAGGGAGAAACTAGAACAAGCTAAACAGTTAGAGATTTTCAAGTTGGAGAAGGAGGTGGGGCTTAGAGAGATGGATAGGAACATAGAGATGGCTAAGGTTACTCAACTTGAAGAAACTAAGACCATCGAGAGGGAGAGACTAGAACTCAAAAAGCAAAATAAGTAATTTAGCCTGGCTAAAAATTTATCACTCTTACCTCAATTCCTAGAAATAGACCCTGAGCAATCCTTCCTAAACTTTGAGAAAACAGCAGAGCATCTTAAGTGGCCCAAGACGGAGTGGACGTGGCTCATCAAACTCAAACTAGTAGGTAAGGCTGCTCTCGTTGTAAATAATCTAGTTGACATTAGTGATTATGACTCGGTTAAAAAGGCTGTTCTAGATGCGTACGAGATAACTCCTGAGTCTTACAGGCGGCAATTTCGTAACATGGTAAAAAATGATAAACAAACTTTTCTAGACTTTGCAATGGACAAACTTAGAACTCTTAAAAAAGGGCTTGAGAAGTTAGCACTCGCTTCTTTCTCTGATCTAGTTAACCTTTTTGCATTAGAAGAATGGAAGCGCAGGTTACCACCACAGGTACTAGTTTACATCGAGGAGAAAGGTGAGACGGACCTGAGGAAGGCGGCCCAACTTGCGGATGCCTACTCCCTCATCCATAAGTACCACCCGAGGGAACATAAACCAAGAGAGGTTAATGTAATGTCTTCCTCTGGTCGCTCTGAGTTTGTGGGTGGTAGTAATACTCCTTATTCATATGACTATGCTGGAGGATCTGCTTCAAATGATATGTATTGTTCCTATTGTAAAAAGACAGGTCACACCATCTTAACTTGTACACATCCCAGGTGTAGGACTTCAGCTACCTATAAACTAGCATTAGCAAATACACAAGTAGGTAAAAAACATCAGAATAAACCTGTGGCATGTATCAATGTCACGAAGCCCTCCACTGACTTGTTTGAAGGTTTCAAGGTCCCAGGTAAAGTTTTCCTTAACAATGATTGTACAGGTCAGAAGGTACCGATACTACGAGACACGGGATCAGCCAGAGTATCATCAGCCGCAAAGTATTATCTAATAATTCAAATGTAAACTATACAGGTAAAACCTTAAACTTGCAAACAGTTGGTGTGGGACAACAGGTTAAGGAGGCAGAGTTAATGCTTGAAAGTAATCTGGTTAAAGGTAAAGTAAGTGTTGCAGTGATTAATGATTTGCCCATTCCAGGTGTTGATTTTCTCCTCGGGAATGATTTTGCTGGGTCAGGGATGATTCCGGCTCTGGCATTGCGGGAGGTTCCCCTCTCGTCCGGCCCGATTGAGGAGATAGATGCCGCGGATCCAGAGATATTCCCGGTGTGCGCTGTCACCCGGTCTCAATCGGGCAGGACAGAGGTGGACCTTCCCACACCAGTCCGGGACGACCTCGCCCAGCAGAATTTCAGTATTGTTGCACAAGATTCTGATCCGAGCTTAGCGTCCTTAAGACATATTATTGCCGATGAAGTTACTTCTAGCACTAAAAACCCTAATATTTTCTATCAAGATGGGGTTTTAATGCGTAGTTATCACCCGCCTGAGCTTAGTGACAATGATACCTGGTCTAAGACTACACAAGTAATTTTGCCAAGTTCAATTCGAAGTGCAGTAATCAGTTTAGCACATGACGGATTATCAGGTCATCTGGGACAGAAAAAGACATATACAAAGTTACTCCAACACTACTTTTGGCCAGGTATGAAGAGGGATGTTGAGAAATATGTAAAAACATGTCATGTGTGTCAGGTTGTGGGTAAGCCCTCTGATGTGATTCCTCCAGCTCCTTTACATCCAATTCCCATAACATATGAACCATTTGAGAAAATTGTTGTAGATTGTGTGGGCCCTCTGCCTAGAACAAAAAAGGGTAACTAATATCTATTGACTGTAATGTGTGCCTCAACTAGATATCTAGAAGCTTTCCCTATGCGTGACATTAAATCTAAGCAGGTAGCTAAGCACTTGTTACATTTATTCACTAGGGTAGGCATTCCAAAATCTATACAAACTGATCAAGGTACAAATTTTACTAGTGATTTAATGACCCAAGTTGTAAAGGAACTTAATATTAACAAGCAGATCTCTACAGTATACCATCCACAAACACAAGGGTGTCTCGAGCGCTTTCACCAAACATTTAAGTCCATGGTAAAGAAGTACTGGCATGAGTCGAGTAAAGATTGGGATGAGGACATAGATTATCTTCTCTTTGCTATTCGTGAGGCCCCTCAGGAATCTTTAGGCTATTCTCCATTTGAGCTTTTGTACGGTAAACAAATTCGAGGCCCTCTGAAAGTCCTGAAGGATTCATGGTTCACAGAGCCGTCTTCACATCCTTCTATCACTGTATCTGAATATATCAATTCACTTAAGCTTAAAATGGCTACAGTCCGAGAGATTGCCCTTGCCAATATGAAGAAGAGTCGTCAAAAATGAAAGTGCAGTATGACAATAAATCTAGGGAGAGATCATTCAAAGTGGGTAACAAAGTGCTTCACTATCTCACAGTATCTGGTAAACCTCTTAAAGGTAAATATCAGGGACCTTACCATGTCTCTACGAAGTTGTCTAAACTAAACTATGTGATCGAGACTCCTGATCATAGGAAGAGTTCTCGCCTAGTACATGTTAACCAGCTTAAGCCCTATTTTGACAGAGACTCAGAGGAAGATCCAGTGTGTCTTGCTGTATGTACAAAACCCGTAATGGAGGTTGACAACCCAGAGACTGTTGTTCAAAGTTGTGTTCCGGTTCCCACGCCTGGTGGTAACCCTGTTAACAGTATAATCTTAGATAATTTTGAACTGTACTGTAAAGATATAAGTAAGGAGCAACAAAGTGATTTAATAACAGTTTTGCTTGAGTTTCCTACAGTAATTAAAGATAGTCCTGGATTCTGTCAATCTCATTATCATGTTAAATTATGTGATGTAAATGTAAGGCCTATAAAACAATCACCTTACAGGCTTAGTCTTCACAAAAAAGATATTTTAAAATGTGAAATCAAATATCTTTTTGATAATGATTTAATTGAACCAAGTTATTCACCTTGGGCTTCACCTTCTCTACTTGTCCCCAAGCCAGATGGTTCTTTTAGATTGTGTACTGACTACCGTAAAGTTAATTCAGTAACAGTAGCGGATGCTTTTCCTCTCCCACGTATAGATGACTTGCTTGATGAAGTGGGACAGGCTAGATTTGTTTCCACTGTTGACCTGCAAAAGGGTTATTATCAGATAGGACTTACAGACCGAGCTAAAGTAATCTCTGCATTTATCACCCCTTTTGGTCTGTATCAGTATAAGGTCATGCCTTTTGGTATGATAAATGCTCCCTCAAATTTCCTAAGAACCATCTCGCATACTATTCAGAACTTGGAAAGTGTTAATGCATATCTTGATGACATTGTGGTCGTTGCAGACTCTTGGGTACAGCATGTGGCCAGGTTGCGGAAGTTGTTGGGGTGCCTCGCCAGTGCCGGCTTCACGATAAACCTAGCGAAGTCAACGTTCGGCCGAGGCACAGTTACCTACCTTGGGCACGTGGTAGGCGATGGACAGACGAGGCCCAAGGACGCCAACATCCGGACCATACTGCAATACCCTACCCCTACGACCAGCAAGTCCCTCATGAGATTCCTTGGGATGTGTGGATTCTACCGTAAATTCTGCAGTAATTTTGCACAGGTCTCCTCACCTCTTACTGATCTGACCAGTCAGAAACAAAGGTTTGAGTGGAGCCCTGCCTGTGCTGAGTCCTTTGGCCGTCTCAAGGAACTCCTCTCATCTCAACCGGTACTCCGTTCGCCAGACCCGTCTTTGCCCTACCATCTCCAGCTCGACGCAAGTGATCGAGGTGTTGGGGCAGTGCTTTTGCAAGAGG